>JABEXW010000066.1:0-59595 GCA_013266185.1 Fusarium sarcochroum | reverse complement strand
CATCACTGACTGCCCTTGCACCATCAGCAAGCCTGTCATCACCACCTCCGCCGTTGTCTGCCACGACTGGTAAGTCACTACTACATATTGATATCATGAACAATATACTAACGGGTTTTCAGCCCTGCTCCCCCTCCCTCCAAGGGCAACAACCCTCCCGTCAAGGGCAACAACTCTACCATCGTCCCCGTTTACCCTACTGGCAAGCCCGGCCACGGTGGTGAGGGTGGAAAGCCCGGCAACGGCTCTCCCAACACTCCCGGCGCTCCCGCTGGCCCCGGTGCTACCCCCACCGCTGGCTCTCCCGAGGAGGTCCCTACTGCCGGTGCCGGCAAGGTCGCCGCTCTCTCCGGTGCCGGTCTCGCTGCCGTCGTCGGTCTTGCTGCTTTCCTGTAAATCAGTATCTAGCACGTCTATTCCACGTCCTACCTACGATTTCTTACGCCCGGTAATACTTAATTCACGTGGGAGTCTTCATCACTTGTGATGGAGTGATGTTGGAGAGTTAGCGATGGTTTCGTTTCAGATGGGGATGCAAGCGATCTTTCAGGGAATGTATAGAACTTTTTATTTTTGGGATACGAACATACGACTGGAGAACCGGTATACCTCTGCACCGCTCTATGGAGTCTTTTGTCTAATGATGGCCACGCTTTGCAGGATTGAGACATTCTTGTATATGAGTTTTGTCTCGGTGTTCGGAAGGAGCTTGCACATTCCCTGTGTGTGAGATCTTCTTTCGAGGCTGGGAATATAATGTGTTATTTTGCCTTTAGGGCATCAAATGGGACGATATTGTCTGGCTTTACTCGCGGTTCGTTCCAGTTTCTGCTTCGATCACACTTTCAAGAAACGCATTTCCAACCTCGACTCCTGTTTCCTATTCTTGATATATATTGTAGGGGAATCCCCAATGTCCACATTGGTGTACGATTGAGATATTGGGGCACATATGTCCCCTAGAGCTGGACGTGTTTATGGTCTCTTGTCAACTGTTTTCAATGTTGTTGCGAGCCTGTGGGAATCATGTATGATAGTCAAGGCAAAGCAAGCATTGCTGAGAGGCCAGTTTTGGTCCGGCACACTTCAACTTTCCATTTGATGTTGTGCATGTGAGGTGGCAATGAATACGTCCGTGGCTTTTGTTTCAGACTTTGGTTGCCGAGACACAGGGAACATTGTTTGCTTCTTTGGAATTACCGTTAACCTGTCAGCTGGTCGTGGCTGGAACGCGGTTGGAGGAGCTTTGATGAACCCCTAGATCGGACCATCGGCCAGCTTCGGACGGTGTCTCTGGATTTCTCCGTAACTCAGGCATTATTTCTAGGTCTGATCTGGTGATTATAAAATGTCTCGGAGCATAACCATGTGCCCAACTGTGCGTGACTACTCGCACGAGCTGGACTTGTTGTTCGTCCTACCTACTTATCTACGGCGTAGCATTACAACACACCAAAATGCAAGGTACGGCCGACGGTCCCTGTTATGCAACATGGCACCAACAGGGAAGTTGAAGGACCATCTCAGACGGTGTTGCTATTATCAACGCCACCTCGTCCGAGCGATGCAACTATGTACTGTGCCAGGCGCCGTGGCGGTCAGTCCGGTGAAACGGGCGCTGGGGACGGCGTTGAAGGCGTCGAGACAGCACGTTTTGCTAAGCGAAATTGCGGTGGCTGTCTTATCTCGAGTATGCTGTAGCTCTCTAGCCCTGTTGCTTCCAGGGAAATTTTACGCGCCAGATGTTGAAGTGACATGTCTGGAGCTGATTAGGTCAATGGCCAGGATCGAATGATGAATTTCGAGCTCGGTCAGAGTATGGAGGATGAACGGTGTCCGGATGTTTTCAGTGGTGTGGTGCGTGTTAGCCATGCAGGTCCGACGAACCATGGTCTTGGTCGAGAGTGAGTGAGTCTGATTCGACAAGACTTGCCTGTCATACCTCCTGCATACCTAGGTTCATCTTGCTCGAGGTAGCGGATTTGGAACGGTGCCTGGGACAAGGTGCTAGGCCAGCTCCTAAAACACCGCAACAGAAGAAAGGGTTAGTTGTGAGGATTAAAGGAATACAATATATTCTTGAAGCCTTGATGATCGATTAAGAAGATCAATTGAGTAGTATTTGGACTGTTTTACAAAAGGGCGATGAATACGTACCTGTCATGCTCTCAACCGGATAGACAATGTAGCCTGTTTGCCCAGTACCTTAGTACTCTTACGAAGGCTATGACTGTATTATAGTATTTTCCAACCTCAACAGGGTGACGTAGAATAACATACAATTGCTATCTAACCAAACACAGTATATCCCATTTCTTTCATCAACGTAAAATATCACAATCAATAAACTTTCGCATCCATTGGTAAGGTGATCTCCACAAGTGTAAGATGCCAAACTGTTGAGTCCACTAAAGGCAATAAATAAGAGAGCAGCTACGTCAACGCCGAGTATCCGGGATATCTCCGTCAATGTAAACAACAAATAACCTTCAATCCTTACTAACACAGCGATTATCACGGCTCGGACGTGCCCCGACCCGTCGGTTACCGGTAAAGTCTACCGGGCAAAGGGGACGGGAGCTTGGCGTAATGCGGGGGGAGCCACTTACACTGCAGTAACTGCCCAGTTCGGCTGCTGATGAGAGCCGCAGATGAGGCTGGGGAAGGAAGGAAGTACGTAGCTTTCAACGCCGTCTCTTGACAAGATCCATAGCTGAAGAAACGAAGCAAGAGCACTGGACACACGTACCACGCACTATCTTACCTAGTCTCCAGCTGCCTGAGGTGACTGTGACTAGCTCCGCCCTTGATGACCCAGAGTCAGAATCCCTTACCTGGACTGCTCTCCTCGAACTTAGTCTCCAAACCCTTGAAAGGACGGTTTCTCAGTCGAGGAGATTGTCTACCAGGCAATATCTTATATACCTCGCCAAAGAGGGCCCGGAACTTGTCGGCAACCGAGTCCGATGCTCTGGAATTTGAAAAGCGCCCTTCAAGTCATCACTTACACTCACCCCCGTAGAGCATCGGTCTCCTTTCCGACATACACTTGTTATCCTTCTCGCCAGTCTTCATTGTCATCCTTATCACTATCGGCAAAGCCGTGGGTTCGCACAAAGCCACGGAGATATTCATTCCATTCGCAGACGGGATTACAGAAAGAAAACCGGACTCAGATCAGAAAAGAGGTATCGATTATGTCCGACGCTAACAACGACTATCATGTTCAAGATGAGGTGTTACGGCATAGTCTTGAGGACCCCGAAGCGTTCTGGAGACATCAAGCCGAGCACCTTCGCTGGCACAAGCCCTTCTCTTCTACTATCCAGTTGACTCAGAAAACGCTTAAGAATGGTGTCACTCACGACAGCTGGGAGTGGTTTCCAGACGGCGAGATATCTACTTGCTACAACTGTGTCGACCGACATGTACTCGATGGCCACGGAGATTCCGTTGCCATCTACTTTGATAGCCCTGTAACAAAAACAAAGGAAGAGTATACCTACCGCAGGCTACTGCATGAGGTCGAAACACTTGCCGGTGTCCTCAGGGAGCAGGGGATAAAGAAGGGCGATGTTGTCATGCTGTACAGTATGCAGAATACGCATACCTTATTCGAAGAGGACTGAATGCTGACTTCGACAGTGCCCACCATTCCTGCTGCCGTCATAGGCATTCTCGCCGTCAATCGACTCGGCGCCATCCACTCCATTGTATTTGGTGGCTTTGCTCCGTACGCTCTGGCTCAACGCATTGATTCATGCCACCCAGTCTCCATTCTCACTGCTTCTTGTGGTATTGATGGAAACAAGCCCCCGATTGCCTACAAGCCGCTGGTCGAAGAAGCCATTCGCTTGGCTTCTCACAAACCCCGCAACGTTTTTGTTTGGCAGCGAGGCCAACTTCGATGGGATATCAACCATGAGGCCGGTCAAGGTGACTGGAAGAGTCTAACTGACAGTGCTCAATCCCGAGGAATCAAGGCAGATTGCGTCCCGGTCAAGAGTACTGACCCTGTCTATATCATACACACCTCTGGCACGACCGGAACCCCAAAGGGAGTGTTACGCGATGCGGGCGGTCATGCTGTCGGCTTGCATCTTTCTATCAGCTACCTTTTCAATATCCATGGACCTGGCTGTGTTTCCTTCACTGCCTCGGATATTGGCTGGATCGTTGGCCACTCATACATCATATACGGCCCTCTTCTCACTGGAGCCGCAACAGTCCTTTACGAAGGCAAACCTATCGGTACCCCCGATGCATCAGCATTCTGGCGAATAGTCGAGGAGTACAAAGTGAATACGATATTTACTGCACCTACTGCCCTACGTGCCATCAAGCGAGTTGACCCCAGTAACCAATCCTTCATCAATTACGGCAAACGAGGAGCCCTCAAGACCCTGAGAGGTCTATTTCTCGCCGGAGAGCGTTCCGAACCTACTCTCATTGAGAGTTATCAGCAGCTTTTGACAGAGTACTGCGCTCAGGACGCTCATGTAGTCGACAACTGGTGGTCGACCGAGGTCGGCTCTCCCATTACCGGGCGTGCACTTGTCCCTCACGCTGGCAAGCACCGGAAGACAGACGTCCGAGGACATCCTCCTCCTCACTTGAAGGCTGGAAGTGCTGGGAAAGCTATGCCAGGCTTTGATGTTCGTATTGTGGATGATGAGGGTGTTGAGGTAGAGAGGGGATCGATGGGAAATATCGTCCTGGCAATGCCCCTTGCCCCAACAGGGTTCCGGACTCTGTGGCAGGACGAAGAACGATTTTGGAAAGGTTACCTGAAGAGATTTGAGGGCAAGTGGCTCGATACTGGTGATTCAGGATGGATCGACCAGCAAGGCTACATCCATGTAATGGCGCGGAGCGACGATGTACTGAACGTCAGTGCGCATCGTCTATCCAGCGGTAAGTTCTCATCTTCCTCTCGTTAATTCATGTGCTTATATTCTTCAGGGTCCATCGAGCAGGCCATTGCATCTCATCCTCTTGTTGTTGAGGTTTGCGTAATTGGTATTCCCGATTCGCTCAAGGGTCAGCTTCCCTTCGCCTTTGTCGCGCTCTCAGGGCAGAAAGGCATGGACTCAGCAGTACCAGATCAACAAATCGTCAGGGAAATCCAGCAATTGGTACGCGGGCAGGTTGGTGCCATAGCTTCTTTAGGTGGTATCATTCAGGGTAAGTGCATGATTCCCAAGACACGATCTGGCAAAATGCTCCGACGTGTGCTCAAGGAGATGGTGGAAAACGCCGTCCGTGGAGAATTTGCAAAGGAAGTGGCAGTACCCAGCACAATCGAAGACATGTCCACCTTGGATGTCGCTCGTACCAAGATCAGCGAGTATTTTGGACAAATAGAAGCCAGGAAATCCGAGGCGGACGGTATAGCCAGGCCTCGCCTATAGAATGGGAGCAACATATGTGAATATTCTGGCCGAATGGGAGCACGGCATATCTCATATAAGCGGTTGATGTGTGGGGATATCCATCAGTTGTTTTGTATAGTGACGGACTTGAAGTTTGATAGTTGGCCGCCTATGAGCAGGCCAAGCCATATGGTTCTGAATTAGCACATGTCTTTTTTTTTTCTTTTTCTTTTTTCTGAAGCAATTCTCTTGCCTGTGACTAATATTTGTTGAAAGAACAAGTTGGTTCGAGACAGCCTTCCAGTCCGTGAGGACATACCAGTCTCTGATATTGTATGCCGCGATCGCAATTGTAATAACAAGACAACTCGTAACCTGTGTTGTTTGCCATTTACTCAAAGCACAAGAAACCTCCTTATGACCATCCATTTGTAAATGCGAATGCCATGCCGCCCCTCGTGATGACCGTTCCCAAAAACTCCAGGAAAGCAGAACATAAAAATATCATAATCAGATGTCGGGGTTCAGTCTTTGGATGACTGCCCAGTCGCCTGCTTTGAGAAGAGGCCGTAGACACTTCCCTGTGCCTTGGGTGCCATCTTGGTATTAGAGAAACGTGCCTCGGGGAGACGTTTGCCGGCCTTGAGGCTTTCGAGGATCCTGAAGACAATATGGTGTTAGAAACAAGTCACGGGGTATACGTGTGAGTAAGAGATAGGCATACCATTCAGCACCGACAAACTTGACTCCGCACCCAGCGGTCTTCCGAATCTCCTTCTCCAGCTTACCTCCGGCGAGACCTCCTCCAGCACCAGCGCCCACGTGTCCTCCGGCTGGTCTCCCCAGGATGACGTGGGTAACTCTTCTGCGCCCGAGATGCAGCGACATCTGGCCTCCATGTTCGGTGATGAGCTGCTTCAGCTTGTGATCCGAGATGAGAGGAAAAGTGCTTCCGTTGACGTATGCAACCACTCCATCAAAGACGCCTTTTGATACAAGACTCGCCTCTCGTGCTTCATCGTCTTGTCTTCTTGACTCCATGAGTGCTTCCTCACCTGTTCCTTGGGCACCATCATCATTGCTCCCTAAACTCTGGCGCATCTTTCCCGGTTGAACAAGCATGTCTCTCACACTCCGCTGGGCCCTCTCCTTCACGGCCTTGGGGACAAGCATCTTGCGCTTTTCATCGTAATCCTCTGAACCAGCGCCCCATGTGTCGCTAAGACGCTCGCCGCCAGATGAGCCGCTGCGGAACTGGCTATTGAGTTTGCGGTTACGAGACTCACGCCAGCCAGTGCCAGGGCGTGATTCTGGACGTTGATGACCGGTTGACGATGAGTTCCATGGGTCGAATTTAGCACCGTGCTGAGGCTCAGCCGCTTTTTTAACAGGAGGTGGCATTTCGTCGCTTATATCCAGGGTGGTGATGCTGTGTGATGGGTTTTATGACAAGGGTTTGGCATCGTCTGTTCCAGACACACTCAGGCTCGATGCTGAGGCTCTTTGTGCCTCCACGTAGGTGGTTTACTTGACATTCTTTGTCGTCGTGTCATATTATGTCGGCTTTTGGCGTTGGCGCGTGCGAGCACGAGACAAACCCACGTCTATCGTTGACTCGTGCAAATCTTAGACGCGTGGTCACATGAGAGGGCGAGGCTGTGGGGCTACCCTATAGCTTCGATATTGACCAAATCTTCATGACGTCTGCTTTCGGTATGTTGACTTAATCGCATGCACTTTCTTCCTCTTCTCAATCACATATGTGTTTTATTTGCCTATGTAGGTCTTTATCATTCCTATAGTCTGATGTTTGTGCTGCCAATGTCTCATGGTGCAAGTAATGAATATACGATATATCCGTGCCAACCATCACCAATATCAGCCCAATATTCACAAAACACAGCCTCAATTAGTATCATGCAGCCAAGGCACAGTAGTCAAATGATCTGCTCATGGGAATGGAAAGAATGAAGTGCAATGGTCTGTGTCACCGTTGTCAACCCCCCCAGCGAGTGCAACTGGAGATCTCACTTTTTTTCCTTCACGTCCCTCTATATCTCAAACGGTAGAAAACCCCACTCGGGACTCTTATTGGATGCATTGTGGAATCCAATGCAAAGCGAAGCGGCTGCAAACATGATGTGCATTGGATCTAATATCTGGGCAGTTCCTCTCCGGTACGTATTGACTCTGGTACCTAGTACTGTGCATATGTATATACGTGAAACGGTTGATGACGGCTGTGTTGATTAACGAACCCTAAAAGCATGCTATATGTATAGGCTGACATAACATAGCATGGCATGGCATGGCATGGCATAAAACGCATGGCATTTGATCGCGTCTTACTGCGGCTTGCAACTTGTCTCACGCTGCAGCGGGCGGGTAGAGCCGCGCGCCCACTCTACTCTAGATCACCAACATCAACCTGCAAGGCTCAATCGACTCTGGGCCATCAATTGGACCCTGCCCCAACACTTAATCTCTCCTATCATGATACACGAGTTGCTTTGACCCTGAGCCTTGACCAGAACACCACAACTCATATATCCATATCCATCCCCTCCCCTGTACCCATACATACCTGTACCTGTACTCTCACCTAAGAGACCCTTGTCAGAGAGGCCCGTTCCTCGCAACTTGGCTTCAAACATCCACCCGGCGAACGGCCCGTCTCGTCTCGTCTTCCTCGACAACCAACAACTCACTCTAGTTCATTCCATGCCATGCCATGCCATGCCATGACATGATCATAGCCATAGCCGACTCGATTCCTCTTTTCTCCCCCTTCAAAACCTGTCACTTGATTACCCAGCCCCTCTCCATCATCTCCCCTCGGCCCCCAAGCCAGCTAGCTAGCCAGCCAGCACTTTGCTTTGCCCTGGCTTGCTTGACCAGGATGATGCTAACTCGGTACAACCCAAGACAAGGTAAGGTGTTCATCAAAATGCCTCCTTGACAGCAAAAAGCATTGCCACCAACCACTGCCATCCCCTTCCCTTCCTTTCTCCAGGAAATCAGCCCAACGCTTCAAGCACCACATCCAATTATCTGCACATACATACAGCACAGTATGCAGATCATACCTGCAGCCCGCTTCTCTAGACACAAGTAGAGATATCATAAACTGCCGTATGTACCAAGTATTGTGTACAGTATTGGAAGCTTGGGCTGGTGTGCTGTGAGATTTTGCATCGCATTGCGGGTAGTAGCATCATTGACCAGGGCTCAAAGGCGTATTGTGAATCCATACCAGTTATACCACTCACTCTGAATGTCAACTTCGTCCCTTGTTCTTGAGCATGGCTGCCCTGGCAGATGCATACACATGATCAAGATGCGGCCATCTGCTTCATCAAGCTTCCCTTCGCTTTCATCCTGCCAGCCATATTGTTGTGGCAATATTGTTCATGTCCAATACTCTTCACCCGGACCATTGCTGGGATTATGGCCACTATTAGTCAGGAGATGTTGTATCATGACTCTTCGGCCCCATCCCTCCCCCAAGATTGAGGCATGTGTCTTGAGAGGATAGGTCGTGCCGTACGGCCAGCCAGAGGACTTCCCCTGTGTCCCATCAATATACACATAAAATAAACACCACAGTCGTCCTGGCTGCATGCACGCATGCATGCATGAAGGCTTCCCGTACCGTACATTAGCTGGCAGGTGGATAAACATCTTGTCCCCCAACCCTCCAACACCCCGCTGCGTGATGCGCGGGAAGGCTAATGTAGTAGGCAGGCAAGTCGACGGCTAGATCCTCATTCGCAGCCTCATCCATACTGTATGGTACAGTACCTTACCTACCCATAGTTCAAAGTGCACATTTGTTGTGGAATGCTTTAACTCAAGCTTTCCTGGTCCTTTGAGGCTGAGACCTGCTCTCTAAGCCGTGACACCTTTCCCACATTCACCGTGATCATGATGCGATCCTGCAATATCTCGATGAGAACAGCCTGGGTCTCACAAGCCTTTGGCGTGTTTCTTTACTGAGGCCCTTGTGGACTCCCGCTAGCAGATGCGGAGTACATGCTACCTACCCGTCAAGCTCCAACCAGCATCGTGCTGACAGGGAGCGACGCACCCGCCGATGGCTATCATGGCTTGGCTCCCCTCAAGATCTGTTTGGCTGTGGTCGAGTGGGCCTTGCAAGTGCGCTGGCAACTTAGTCGTGCCGTTATCATGGTTGTTCTTGCACAGGGCCACCCCTGTTTACGCCCAAGGATGCCACGAAGGGTGTTGCTCTAGGGTCGGTACCTCTCACACACTGTAAAGTACAATTGGACCAGAGAATAGCGGTGAGAGCAGCACTAGGCTCCAAAAGACCTCTGTCGGGCGCGAAAAACCGACGGCATTTTGATGCTCTTCGTAACATGATTCTGGTACGATCCATGCGGGAGCCCATAAGTTATGTAGGTGCTTGCTTCCAACAGCTTAATTGAAATGCTGGAGAAGCCGCGCAGCATGAAACTCGATGCGCATGCAAGCACAGGTCAGATCTCCCAGCAGGGTCGGCCGCAAGGCAGAGCACAGGAGCGCACTAAGCGCTGCCAGATCGCATCTGGGGATTAAAAGCGCAGCGGCAATATGTGGACAAAGCCCCGAGCTCCGGAGGCCGGGGTTAGCACCCATGGCACTGGGCGAAACATCCCGGAGCCGTTCAAAGTACCAAAGCCAACTTGACGCCGTGCCGCGATTATTGACGGCCGTTTCTCGTCAAACCCACGGAACCTTTCTTTTGCATGAAACCCGCCATTGCCTGCTTCATCGTGGTATTCCCGGAAGCTTAGCTGGTAATTGACGAATGCTCTTGCATAAGTGTGCATGAGAGTCAAGAGCCCATATCTCCAACGGTCTGACAAGAGACAACAACGAGAGACAAAAGACGACTTATCTTAAGAGCTTCGCTTGTTGAATCTGATGACCTCGGAGTCTATCGAGGTTGCGTGCTGGTCGTTGGGGTTGCTGGTGGCGGCGGTGGTGGTGTGCCAGAGACGTGGTGAGCGTTCATTGGATTGAGATATAGTGACTGGCCCAGAGGAGAATGCCATCATGGCTCCTCATCAGCCAGCTGAAGGAACCAGACCAGCAGGCCATGAGAGTAGGCCGGCCCCGGTCGTACACGGTTTGTGGCCTAACAATTGCTGTCCTGGTCATTAGTTTGAAGCTGCCATGATCTTTGAGACAAAACCCTGCCTCGCCTGGGAACGTGAATGATCCCGATACGAGTGCATCTCGGCCGGAGAGCAAACCGAAAACCGAAAACCATTCAGGTATTACCCAGCCCCGGCGGGGCACTTTTGCCAACAGTCATCGGCCTCAACGACGTTGTTCTTGGCTGCTGACTAGGTACTTTTCTCACTGTGCCATCTTGCATCTGACAGCAAGAAGAACGGGTAGGCTAAGGCCAGGATCCCCCACCTCAAGCTGGCTAACGGGCACCGGTGTGCTAGGTAGTGGGTGCCCTAAGGCTCTAGAAGGCAAACGTGGCGACTCGACTCGCTGGCTAAGTCTTGGCAGTTGGGCTCCCCCACGGTAGCTGGAAGCAGTCCAGTGGATGGCCGCTTAGACGTGAATGGCTCGCTCGCAGGCTTAGGGACGGCTGGGATCTTTGAAACGCCCCAACAGGGACCCATGTCCATTCTTCCCGATCTTACTGCAACGTCTATTGGTCATGTTTTAGACATGCACCTACATAGCCGCTGTGCAGAACATGCGAGTGCTCAAGCCAGCATGCCCACCCTGCCACCCCTGTCGACCGGGAGCAAGGGCGGCTGCAGGGACTGAAGCTTCTGGAGGGCAAGTTGAATCGACAAGCAAAACCAAACCCAGCCCTTCCGGGGCTTGCAGAAACATGGGTATGGGGATTGCGGATGATGACGGAGAGCATCATGAATAATCACACCACGAGGCGATTCAAACTTAGGCAAACCACTCAGGCAAACCAACGGCCGGGTCCCGGCATAGAGAACGATTAAATGAGTTTCGTATCCGGATTGCCTGTCAAAGAATCGAAACACGGTGTAGAAGTGGGAGTGTGAGGCCTATCGACTGAAGACGCATCGTATCGAATGGCGATCAAGTCTTTGAATCAGCAACTCGTTGTCTATCACGTGCCGGGTTGCGAGACTAGGAGGAGAGTTGCCAATGTACATAATGACAATAATACAAATTTGGTTGTGCAGTGCCAAAGATGATTGTTAATATGATAACCGGCTCGAGCCAACCCCGCTTCTTACTCTCGATCATGGTCACCATGGCTGGTTCAACCGATAACTATACCAAAAAGTGGTATAACACTCAGTCTGGACAGATCGATCGAGAAGGCAACTCTTCGAAAACTTGAGGAGTAGGCGTAGGGTTGCGCCGTGTGGTGGATGCTGTTGAAGGGTTAAAGATAGAAACCCCGCAGATGCAGCGATATGGACGAGCGTATTTGTTCAACGTTGACCGAGTGCTTCAGGGATCATATGGCTAGTGCTTAGACTGACTGATATGGAGACTGTCGAGACAAACAACTCAGAATCAATGCATATGTAGTTCGCACCTTTGAGCCGGGGCTTGTCTTGAATACGGACCTGCAAGACATATCTGATGACTGCGAATCAGAGGCTTTGTCGTGAACTTCCAATTGTCCAACTTGTTGCCTGTTTTGAACATCAAGTTTGAGCCAGTAAGTGAGGACGGCGCATGCTAGCGGCTCAGGCAGAACGCAATGGTACGACGAAGTTGAGAAAAAGCAAGACCGCATTCTCCTCGTGTTGTATCAGGATCATCTGTGACAGAATAGCTAAACGGCCATATCCGGCCACTGTGGGACGAGAATTTGGAGGAGAGCTTAGAAAAGCCTCAACCCACCGGTGCGGGGCTGTTGGTGCCTATCAATCGATCATGAAGTCGATAAGATGGCATGGATGTGAAGGCTGGGCTGACTGACTGATTGATTGAATGCCAGGATGCCGTTGTCTTGGAGTTTGGGGTTGATTCTGAACAATGGCCTGTCTTGATTCGAGAGACGCCCCATCCGACGCATGCTCTGTAGATGTGGGTTTCCTTCTTGAAGTGAGACAAGGAATCCAGATCAAGGATATAATGAGGGCTTCTTGAAGGACTCGGGTCATGCAGTGTGTGGCTGGACATGTGTCCTCCATTGAAACGTACTGGGCGACGTGGGGTAGCCAGTCGGGGGCAGCCAGCTGTTCAGGTCTCCAGACACGCAAACACGAAGGCCACTCCAGTTGGTGAACGAGATGGCCGTTCTCGATCTTCGATAACGATAACCTCTTTGAACTGATGATGGTCAGACCGAGAGAGATTGTGATAACCCGAGCGTAAATAGCGAAAATACACGAGAACCAGTCAGCCAACCACATCAGCGACAACAAGTTCTCTGGCGTCTTTGTAGAAAAAACGCTCTTGCTCCACATCCCTGCTAGCTCGAGCTACGGCTGAAAGCCAACATCCATAATAGCAAATCCCTGGCTGCCATACGCAGCCAAGCGAATGAAGCGAGGCCAAAGGAGGGGCGTTTTGAGGGTCCTGGATGATCAGAGATTCTAGATTAGGATGCAACGATCAATTCTCAAGGGGGAGAGACAACAACCACATGTTTTGACTCTGCTCATTTTGATAGGTGAGGCGGATTGAATTTGCGACTAGGACTGTTGGTGATGGTGACGGTGGAGGCTACCTAGAGGCTAGAGGCGGGAAGAGATCGAGGGTTCCATTCATTTTGGGGTAAGGCCAGTGGAAGTACCGGTACTTGGCTCCGAAATGCTTGCCATAGTGCGCCGTTTGTACTTTCCCGTTTTAACATCCTGACCCTGGCTCCAAGCTGGAGGAAAGGACGACGGGAAGGTGCACCATTCGGGGAGGGACTTGCGAGCTTTGAGAATGAACAAAATTGATATGGATCAACGAGAGCATGGCTCAGCCATAGGCCTCGGCCGCTATCCGATGTCGTTCTGTTTTTCTTTTTCCTGGTGTAGGATTTAGGGCGTTGGTCGACTGAAAATAAGGAAAAAGCAATTGCCAGTCAAAGATGGCAATATGCAGGTGTCCAATCTTTGACAGCACAAGGGTATGGCTGTCAGATAGGTAAGGTATCCAACAACAATATCAAACCCTTGATGTGAAACCACATCCATAGCGGTTCGAGGCCCAAGTTTGCGTATCATGTTCGAACAGGTAATCGTCGATATGCATCCAATTGTACCTGCGTCAGCTCTAATAGTGCAGCCCGCATCCAACTCGCTCGCTTACCGATCCCTTCAGAGTGGCCAGGATTGCGTGCATTCTGTATTGAGTTCCTTTTGCTTGGCTGCCACTGATTCATCTGGTATTGAATCCCCAGCCTCGTGCCATCTCAATGACAAGGAATAACTTGATATGTCGATCTGCCTCGGGCCTGTCCTCGCCTCTAGGGCGTGTTAGTCTGCTTCCCAACCTCCTCCCTTCCTCGGCCGCAGGAACCGCGGACGATATCTTACCTTAGTTGCAGCGGAAATCTTGCATAGAGCTTCTGCATAGGCGCCTCGTCCTGTGCGTAGTGCAACGAGATTGTCATGCGCCCTGGCCGTAGCAAGCTTCTAGAAATGCAACCAGCATCATTTGCAATGTCTTTGTGTGCTGTATGTCTCTGTCGCCAAATGTCGGTTCATTTTGATCCAGATGGAGACCAGCTTGTCGTCAATCAATCATGACAGATTGCAACTCCGCTGCCAGGGCTTTGGATATCGCGCCAAATCCTCTTCCATCGCCACTATCCTCCTACAGAACCCGAGGTATCAAGCGCCGTGCCCTTGTTGAAAAGTCAAAAGGTGCCATTACCGCTTGGCTGCGCAACTTTTCGATGCTTCATGATTCTGAGTGGTTCGAGGCGAGCCCACGTACCGTTGTCATGTGTACGATAATGCAGGAGGCTGGATTCTTATGTCAATGAGGCGTATTAGTCGCCCGAGCTTGATTCTGGTTGTATGCTTTTTAAGCGGAGAGGCCGACATAAAAACTTTGTGTCATTTACCCTTTTAGGCAGGCAGTGAGCCATCAGGGATGTGAAGAAAAACTTTGGAAGCGCGCCGAGGTATGGGTAGAACAACAAAGTAAATATCACACCGAGACAATCAAGAGCAAAAAGCATATGGGGATGACTTCGCCGAGGTTTCGGAACGTTATGTTATCGAGGTCACGATGACCAGGCCTGGTTTGCGGCCAAGTGGGGAAATACCTGAGTTTAATCGGGGTGGGGTGCAACACTGCAGTGCTGAGCGATACCTTACGGAGTAGGTCCCTTGGATTTTCATACTCCACGTACTCTCAAACATCCATTGATGCCCTCATGAAAATACAGGCCAAGGTTAGCAAGGCTAAGAAAGGAATGACGTTCCCATGTTCAGCCTCGTGGCATATATGTGAATCATATGCATCGAAGAATATCATACATCCGCTTATGCACATCTTCCAGGACCAGCCTCTTTGTGTATGCATCGATATGCACCCCAGGAGGGAGTGGCAGCCTGGCCCTGTCACATTTGCCCTGGTTGCACGAGCTTGTTGTGCATCTTGCATAAGGTCCCGGTAAACGGTGCGTGAGTAGGGTATCCCTCCGCCTGCCATTTGATGCTAAGTATGCCAGATAGGCTTGATGGGCAGCATAAGATCTACAGACTCGCCAAGCTTGTTGCATACATATCGTTATGCCATCTTTCTACCACAAGAGTTCGGCCTACCTCATATACTTGCCCACCTCGGCTTCAACCACAATCATGATTAGTAGAGTGACTCGGGGGATAGCACCGATCCATGTCCGAGCACCATGACGAAAGTTGGAGGTCGGTCAGGCTTTTCTCACTCATCACACATTCACCCCCGGTCAGAATGGCACCAAACCCCTCAACGGAGCCTCGGTATAACTATGGGGCTTTCAGTTGTAATTGTTAATGTGTCTCTGTTGTGCCTGTGAGTTTGCAAGTTGGAATAATGCACCGAGTAGGACCCTTACGCCTCAATGGTTCTCGTGGTAACTCTTGAGATGAGCTAACAAGACCTCGACTCAAAGTGATCATATGATACAAGGAGGATGGATAATAAAGTCGGTCAAACAAAAAGCCAATTCCTCAGCCCGGCCCGGGGTAGCAATGCGCGAGGGCAATTGACGTGAGAGGCGGCCAAGTGGTGGCACCAAATCCATCAGCATTGGATGATAGGTGCAAAGGGCAGCAGGGCCTAAAGAAGCAAACATCAACGTTCCCCTGCACCTTGCTCGTTTGTAATGCAATGCATGTACCGAGTACTGGACATACATAAACTCACATGTCTTGGTGCCCCGGGTGGCTGACCCGACTCCCGAGTTTTGGCAATTGAGTGGGCATCACAATCAAGACCATCAAAACTTTGTATCAAGCTGAAGCAACCGGTCGATTGTCTAGGGCTCAACAGAAGACGGGAAATTTCTGGGCCCGGAGGAGCTTGTTTATGTCTGGGCGTCGATGATCCTCGCATGGCTTGCGGGAGGCTACCTTACCGCACTTTGCCGCCGAGTCCTTCTCAAGGGAGACGTGACAACAACAGAGACAAACTGTCCGAGCAAGTGAGACATGATACCTGGCAAGTGGCTCATTGAGACCGCCACAGCGCAGCTACCAGACCAAAGGACAAGCGGCCATGTGTCGGAAATAGCAGGTAAAGTGATGGAGAGACTTGTAAAGGAAGCTAATGGCGTGTTGCGGCGTTGGCACTGTGCTCGCCTGGGTCCTTGTGTTTTCTTGTGCGAGGTTTCCATCACCAGTGGGCCATGGAGCCCAGCCACGAAGTTGGTAAGTTGAGCCAAAGCCTACAAAGACAAAGCAAAGCAAGAAAAGAAACCCACAAATTATTGCCTTACGAATACAACACCAGCAAATCAAGCAAAGTCAGCGCCAGCGGCGGGTGGTGCTTGATCCAACACCCCAGTCCTGGAGGGGGAATCCGGTATTCTCGGAGAGCGGCGGCCCATGGATCACGGGCCTTTAGCCAAGGGCCATGGATGGACCTCCGCACCAGCGGGCGCCGGCTTGCTCGATTGTGCCCGAGATTCTAACGACCAGGATCTAGATGTGATCATATTTCGCTCAGTCCCGTCATCAAGACCGTTGCCTGCTGGGGTTGGGAGGAGGCTGGCATGGGCATTGACAATGGTAGGCCAATTATCTTGAATCGGAACTCCTTGAATTTTCTGAGAACTTGATCAGGTCTCTCTTTAAACCTCTCCCTTATCGGCGACTGTTCCTGCGCAAGCACATCCGCGTAGTCAGAAGTTAGTAAGAGTGCACAGCCTTTCCGCTCCTAGTCTGCATGAGGCCCCCATCTCGTTGTTGAATCGAATCCTCGGTTCTATCTAGAGGGGGTAGACCTCTAGTTGCGTTTGGTTTCTCAACTTTTCTCAATACGAGTTGTCGGTAGTTGCACACAAAAATGGTGGTGCACAAGCTGTTCCGGCACTTGACGCAATAGAGGTAACCCAAAGTAACGGTCCCGTAGTAGTTTGGCGCGCCGTTGAGACTGTGAATTGCATATGGATCAATTGAGTAAGAGACAAAGACGATCAGAAGCGCCGAGAAACTGGAAGCGCAAAACTCTGGTGCCGTTTTTTTCGCTCTTGGGTTTAGGTGTCTTCTCGTTGGCGTCCGATCACTCTGATTGGTGAGATGGACCTTGTTGAAGAGTTCTGGTAACTCAATGGCAACTCTTCCCACGGTTCAACCAAAGTACCCGGTATAAGAGCCCAATTGACACAGTGCTGTGCCGCAACTAAGAGCTAGAAGGAAGGAGAGCGCGAAAGACGAGCGAGAGTTAAGAACCGACGAATGGCGTTGAAGCGACAAGAGCACACACAACAACAAGACAGCACGACAGCGCAACACATAGCTAGCACACAACACGACAATGACACGACACGGCCACAGGAGCAATAACAGAGCCCAGATAGACAAATAGAATCCACCCAGCCCACAGCAGAATGACGCGACACAAAAGCAACCTGAACCGTAGCCTAGCCGGGAGACGCTGGGATTGGGTCAAGTTCAACAGAAGAGTACGGATAGGTATGGCTGAGTTATTAGATGTTATGATAGTTATGAAGAGTCTGAAGCTATTGTCAACGAGACAAGGTTGAAGAGTCCCATTGTTTCTAAGCGACTTCGACTCCGAGATAGCCAGAGAATGCTTGCAATTGAGAACCCGGTAAGCATTGTCTTAATTGCGTATACCGGCCGAGAGGCCAACACAGGGATTCAAATGTGATTGAGTGAGATAGGTGATAACTAGGGAAGTAGGAAAATATCCGAGGTAGCTTTTACATCTTGAATATGACTTGATCCCTGTATGTGATCTACGTAGTCAATCTCACTCTCCGACGGAGTTTACTTGTGATCAACGTGGTAAGTGAGCCTAGTATGCGAGGAGCAGTCTTAGATGTTTATTATCAATGAAACAATGATCTTCAATCTATTTGTACATTGTAAATATGATATGATTTCTGCTCATCTCAAGTTGGATCTCGAATTCGACGTTGTGTGCGGGCTTTTTCCTGTCGCATCAAGCGGATGCTGATGTTCTGTGGGTGCACAGTAATGCTGGCGCGAGTGAGCGGAACTGGAGCTGCCAGGGGGCATGGCACCAAGCATCGCTCCCGTCTGCCCTCCCCGGGATCACTTCATCCCTGCACACTGTGGCCTGTAGCCCTGGAGGCCCCGTGGCCCCTGTAGCCATTGGGATTTTGGGTGACCGATCACTCTTCCCAGGGGGAACCCTAGTCGCGATACCTACCGCAGGGCCCGGCCTCCAACAACGGCTCAGAGTTGACCACCAGAAAACCCCCCCATGATCAACCTCCTCCTCCTCCGCTCAACGCACTTGAGGTGGTCTGGTACGACGCTGTTCTGCATACCCCTCAGGGATGCCCCTGTATCTACACCCCTCGCACCACCCACCAACTGCTGTTGCGAGCGCTCTTTGGCTGCTCAAGGATGGTCCAGCGCCCTACAGAGAGTCCTTCATCCACCGAGTTTGCGTGGGCTGCGAGCTGGATGGTCCCTGGCTCTGTTGTGCGTTGACAGGAGAGTGACCAGTGCGCACCTGACTGTGGAGTGTTGTGTTTCTTTTGATATGGACGATGCGGAAGAAACATTCGAAGCATAATCCTGGGCTCTCGGCTCCATCTAACGATCCAACCATGGAAAGACATGAAAGGCCAGAGAGGCAAGATCCAGCCCCCGGAACCGAGTACCTAGGTACTCAGTCTCAGCTTGATCCAAAGCGCAGCACAGTATCGTACCGTGTACTGCCAGGCCTAGTTTAGCCCTTTTCATGATCCACGCCAGCGCACACCTCCCTCAAACGCCAGGGCGATGTCGGCCACGGCCGTACGGTGAGTAAGTTTTGCCTACAGAGACTTTGCAGAGGAGGCGATGATATGAAGAACGAAAAAGAAAAAGAAAAAGAAAAAGATAGGAGATGAAAAGAAAAAGAAATGGTGACCAAAACTAAATTGGTGATGTACCTGCGCACGAAGTGGCCCTGGGTTTGAATATTCGGGTCTTTTCTGCGCGTTTACCTTATCAAACTTTGTTGGATAACGCAGGCAAGGAAACCTACTGTGCACTAAGTTCGCTTTGTCTGAGGTACCTACAGCAGAAGCGCGGCCCACCACGCCTCAAGCGACTCATCCGGGTCGTGTGTGTGCAAGCTCTATTTGCACATGAACCGAATTGAAGAAAACATTCGCGATAAAATTCAGAACAGAAGTTTGACCGAAATTAAAATGTTGTTGAAGAGTCTAATTGAAAAATACATATAAAGCACCCTCGATCCCTCAATCTCTTGCGTTTCCTTTCTGCCTCCGGCTGTTCATACATAAACAGCCTTCTTCTTCTTCTCTCTCTGGTTTTCTCCTCGCTCGTCAACTTACTAAGGACTCTAAGCTAAACCTATCAACTTCTCTCGCCAACCACGGTAAACCCATCCCATAAACCCCTCTCCTCTCCTCTTCGCCCTCGATGCGGACCCATTTGGACTGGACCGATAACTCCCACGCCCTCCCAATTCGCCCACTCCCTAGTCCATCCCACTCCCACTCAATGGACACTCCCCAGTCCCCATCCCCATCCCGACCTACCTGCGGGGCGGGTACTGGGCAAGAACAAGACCATGGTACGTACCTCACCTGCCTCCTCTGTTCCTCTTCTGTTCGTTCTGCCTCTCACCACCAAGATCCTGACCTTCTTGGTTTTTTTCTTCTCTCTTTCTCTTTCTATTTCTTTTTTTCTCTCTTCTTTCCTTGCCGGTCTTTCTTTCCCTTTGCCGTCCACCTCTTTTTCCTTTCGAGTTTGCAGTCATCCTTCACCTCGACGACTGCTTTCTTCCCCTCGTCAACTGTCCCGCTCTAACGTTACGCCAGCTATAGCAGCCCTTCCTCCTGCCACCCAATACCAATATCACTACGCGATGAACCAAGGCCATCCCCACCAACCAGAGATGTATTACTCTCAGCATTCATATCAGCAACAACCACAGTATAGCCCATATGGCTACTCTACAAATGGCGCTGCTCCTCCCGCTGTCTCCAATCCCATGCCCGCGCCTCAGAATGTACTGCCTGTGCCTTCAGCGCTCAGCAACCAAGGAGCGATGCAGCAGCCGGGTTACAGCAACACCACTACCAGCTTCGACACAACAGGCCAAGCACCTCCACCAGGCATGAAGCCCCGGGTTACAGCCACTCTCTGGGAAGATGAGGGTAGCCTATGTTTCCAGGTTGAAGCCCGGGGCATTTGTGTGGCGCGGAGAGAAGGTAAGAAGCGAAGCTCTCTTTTGGCGCTAGATGTATCGGCGAGCTAATTCGAGCTATAGATAACCACATGATCAACGGTACCAAGCTGCTAAACGTGGCTGGCATGACACGAGGCCGACGAGACGGCATTCTAAAAAGTGAAAAGGTTCGACATGTTGTCAAGATTGGCCCCATGCACTTGAAGGGTGTCTGGTATGTTTTTCCTGCAATTGGCGTCGAAGCATTGGAGGACAGTAAACTCACATAATTTTAGGATTCCTTACGACCGTGCACTAGACTTTGCCAACAAGGAAAAGATCACAGAGCTCCTGTACCCATTGTTCGTCCATAACATTGGCGCACTTCTCTATCACCCCACAAACTCGAGTAGGACTACTCAGGTAATGGCTGCCGCTGAGCGCCGAAAACACGAAGGAAACGGTATGCGAACACCGGCTCCCAACCCTGGCGGCCTACCTTCAATGCAATCCTCAATCGGCCAGCACCACCCGATGATGCCTGGATTGCCAAATGGATACACTCCTCAGCCTCTCACGAGTGGTCCTCAGACACCTATTTCCAATGGAAACGGCATGCTTAAGCGAGGACGAGATGACGAGAACGAACTTCAACGACCAGGTCCTAATGGACACGACCACATGGGCAACATGCCTGGAATGGCGAATGGATACGCTCCTCAGCCTCCCCTAGCGAATATTCCCCAGCCTCAGATGATGAACGGAGCCAATCTGCTTAAGCGGGGGCGAGATGACGAGAACGAGATACAACGACCAGGTCCAAATGGACACGATCCCATGAGTAACATTCCTGGACTGCCAAATGGATATACGCAACAGCCTCCTATTCTGAATGGAGATGGCATGCTCAAGCGAGGGCGAGATGAAGAGGACGATGTACACCGGTCAAGCCCCAATGGACATGATTCCACGGGTAATTACGACGTGAAGCGACGCAGGACCACAATGGAAGGTCTTGTTGACCCTCCTCAGTATTATCACCTGAGTGGATACAGTAACACTATGATGAATGGAGCTGGCATGCCCAAGCGAGGGCGAGATGAAGAGGACGAAATTCCCCGGCCAGGCCACATGGGACACGATGTCATGAGCCACTTCGACCTCAAGCGGTCCAAGACTATGGAGGCGAGCGTTACTGCCCCTCAGTATGATGCTATGGGTCGACACCACTCCAGTGTTGGTACTTCACCTACGTATACTACTGCTCCTGTGTACGACAACCTGACTCGACCCGCCTCTACTGTTGCCGCTTCTCCTTCATATGGCCCTGCTCCTGGGTATGACGGTCTGACTCGACCCGCCTCTGCTATTGCTGCTCCTCGAAGGCAACAGTCCTTTGGTAATTAGGCACTTCTTCCATTGGACTCTAGCTATGCCTGCCACTTCATCTAAGGGAAACTGGCGGTATCGAGCTCCAGCGTTCGCCTGACGGATCGTGAGCGGATATTCGAGACGCCCCATTTTTTGTCATGAGGTGGCGTAACAACACACTCTTTGAAAATTTCCTTTTAAGCATTTTACATGCCTTTTGTCCGGTACTCGCAGAAAAAGCCTCATCGGAAAAACCTTGGATCAAGAGGATGATGCTGATGAGCCCACGATACGACTTCCGATTCTATGTTAACCTAACATGCTCTGTCACGGATATACATGACTAATGAGCCACGTTCTGCATGGAGGCTTTAATTTCTGAGGAGAATTACTGCAACAACTTTTTTCCTTTCGGCGGATTTCGCTGGCAACATGAGTGCACGGTATGGGACAGCACTGCCTGTAATGTCTTCAGGCGGGAATGATGACTTCGGAGCGGACCCAACTTTTCGACCTGGGATATTCTTGGACAGAAAGGTTGGGAACGGTTCTTAACGACTAACGACATTCTTAAATTTCTCTCTTCTCCTCTTCTTAACTCTTGTATGCTTTTGTTCAAAAGCGTTAAAGATGGTGTGTTTTTGAAAGTGTTGCTTTACTAGGTAACGATTTTATGAGGGAACAATAAAAGCTGTTTTTTTCGAGACTCAATACAATTAGAGAGTTGGATCAACTGGACTGAGGTTCATGCGCATTTGTTTGTGTATTGTGTTTATCTTCTGAATGTGTACAAAGTGAGTGTCTTTAGTATCGGCTGGAAAACACTAGGTACTGGGGAAAGCAGGTACACCAAAGGCGAGGTTTTGCTATAGTTGGTGTCCGGTAGTTCAGATGCATGCTTTACACTTTGAGTAATAGGTACCTTGACTGCAAGATACCTGACTGCAAGATACATAGATTGGTTCTTCTGTAATGTCATTTTACATGTTGAATTGAGGTTGATCGGCGTATCACGTGAGAGACCCACCGTTGTTGCTGGGTCGACCGTGTGTTTTGGTGTTAGCGTCCGTTACTACAGACCGTTGGACTTCGTTCTCTCCAAACACACTAAACAGTAGCTTGAGCAGACTATCAAGTCAACAACGTTTTCCTCCGACTGCGCATTGTTTCTTTGATTGCCTTTGTCTTTGCTTTCAGCGTACATCACAATGGAAACACCACTATCACCAACCCAAGATTCGAGCCTCAATATCCAAACACCAGCTACTGTCAAGCGGTACGACACCTACGAGGTACGAACAGTGTCTGCGGCCACAGAGACCCAGAACGAAACCTCTCAAGGGTCCTCTCCTTTTGTGTCGGCTGTCAACGACACTACCTTTTCCGACCAGGAGAACCGTTCTCCTTCAAAGTCACGACACTCCCGAGTTCTCTCAGGCGTGACTCTATCACCGCTAAAGATCCTCAGCGACCAGCGAGAAGTGAGGGACGGAAGACCATCAGAAAGACTGGTTCCTGCAGCCCGTAGCCCTAGAAAGGTGTCTCCTGAGAAACGGTTTCCTGTTAAGGTCAGCAACCCAATGGACACGCCCCGCGCCCCGCACGAGAGAACAATGAGCTTGGAGGACGCTGTGCGCCAAAACGAAGGCCTTAAGCGTGCCATTGCGATTTTTGAAGATGAGCAGAGCGTGTTGGAAGAAGACCAAGACGACATGGACGTCTCCACCGGCACTGTCAACATCACCCCTCCGGGACAGATGGAGGTAGATGAGTCGGTGTGCCCTGACGATACCATGGTCAGCACGTTCAGCACCTTCTCGGCTGTGCCAAACCTGACCATGTTTGTTAAACTTGGCCAGAGTCCTACCAAGCTGTCCAGCATGGAGGGTCTCACCCCTCGCGCAAACTCAAAAGCCGATCCCTCGCCGTCTCGAACCCCACGACCTAGATCGAGACACGACTCGGGAAACACAACGAACCTGCTGGACTTCACAGAGCAGATGCGCTTCCCCCAGAAGACACCGTCCAGGGGCGGCCTTTCCCCATCCCGAACGGCACCCAACGTGGCAGCAACCCCTTCTCGTGGGTTCGCTAACCTCATCGATTTTGATATTCCTCCGATGCCAACACCTCGCAGTGTCCCTAGCATCACCCCTCGGGAGCTTGAGTCCCTGAAATCAAACTTTCTGTCCGAAATCAGCTCACTCAAGGCTTCATTGAGTGGTAAAGAAGCCGAGGTGCAATCTCTCAAAGCTGCAGTCGGTGACGCAGAAAAGCGTGTGGGCGAATCCCAGGAGCAGCTCCGTGAAGAACGCACTACCAAGGAGCAGCTCGCAGTTGAGAAGGAAGGCTGGGAGAACCGTGGACGTGAGATGGAGAGTGTGTTGCGAAAGGTAAAGGATGAAATCGTGGTGAGCCAAAGGGAACAGGAAGAGCTGGAGCATAAGCTGGAGGAGAGTGAAAAGCGACGTGAAGCAGCCGAGATGTTGCACCAGGAGGCGGAAAGCAAGATTGCTGGAATGCGCGCCGGAAAGGATACCGATAACTCATCACCCGAGAAGCCCAAGAGCCCGAGCGATATTAACCATGAAGTCGAGATCGCTGTTGAGCGCGTGGCTCGCGAGCTCCATGCTCTCTACAAGAGTAAGCATGAATCCAAGGTCAATGCTCTGAAGAAGTCGTACGAGTCTCGCTGGGAGAAGCGTGTTCACGAGGTTGAGAGTAAGATTGAGGAGCTGACCGAGGAGAACGAGCGTCTGCGCGTTGGCAGAGATGCAACCATGACCAAGGTTGAGCCCGACACTGTTGAGGCCGATGAACGCAAGGCCCAAGCGGTACGGGATAGCGCAGCAATCAAGGAGCTCAATGCCGACATTCAACGGCTCGAGGCGGTTGTACAAACTGTGCAACTAGACAATAAGCAGCTCCGCGGCATGCTGGAACAAGAGCGCGTGGAGAAGGGCGAGCTTGTGCAGCTTGCCGAAGAGATGATGAACATGCAGAGCTTCGTCGCGCAAACACCAAAGCCGCAACCACAGCAACAACCACAGCAACCTCAGTCGGCGTCCCGTTACCCGCATGAGAGGCAACACGACAGAGAGCCAGAGGCCAAGACACCCAAGCGAAGCGCGGATCACTTTAGAAGCAGCGTCAACCGTGCTTCTGGACTACGTGCCCCTGGCTCGGGTCTTCGGCCACCTCATGAGCGTACCAAGAGCGCGGGTGGCCTGCCTCGGCCAGGTGGTACAGCTCGCAGCGGCATCATGAGCTCTATTGAGAAGATGGGCAACTATCGAGGACGTGGAGCTGAATAAGATGGGAGAGGAGGAAAGGAGGGGAGAAATGATGAGCCTCAAAAGGGCGGATGAACGCTACAACTCATGACACACAAAACTGTATGACGGGGATTTTATTTTTCTGCGAGGCATATGCTCGGGGGAGTCTATGGGCTCCCTCAAGCTCGGCGTGGAGGTATTGCTTCTTATTGTTTCTGTTAGTGACGGTCTACTGGCGCATGGAGTTGCTTCACAATATGCCTGCTAGTTATCTATTGGATTAATACTTCAACATGCTTGTTCGGTTCGTCTGTTAACGTGATACCGATCCGTTCAAGGGCTGATGATGAAGTGGTGTCTCAGTAGGCCGACCAAGGGAGTTTCTTAGATTTGAAGGGGTATTTATATTAATTCTACAATAGAATTTCTTTCGTCTCTTATGTTCACGTCTCTCATCGACGGTCTTTACCGCCTGAGTTTTCGTTACTTGTGCATCCCTGGATCTCATCCCCGAGGTCCATCTCTTTATGCCATACTCTTGAGCGTCGTTCATCAACATATACACTGTTTCACTCATGATATCTGCCATGGTCCAACTTAGAGCTTGTAAGCCTTCTTAGCCGTGCCACCAAAGATCATAGCACGCTCCTCATCACCCAACGTTGCCATCCAGCACATGCGTTCGACGACGCTGCGCCACTTGGGCCAGGCGTTTTCGACACCGACGGTGCAGACAGGCCAGTCGCTGCCATACATGATGCGGCTAGGACCGAAGGTGGCCAGGACGATGCCAAGCCAGCCAAGGGTGGCCTCGAAGATATGGTTGGGGTCCTGCTTTCGCAGAGAGTCGGGCATTTCGGAGAAGCCGCCCGAGAGCTTCATGTAGATATTGGGGACTTTGCTGAGAGCGTAGATAGCGGTGCGCCAGGCGTGGAAGCCGGGGTCTGAGGTGAGGTTGTAGATGCTGAAGTCGGGTTTGCAAAGGTGGTCTGAGGAACACATTGTTAGTTCAAGTGGTTAAAGGAAGAGAAAGGGTGTTGAGACGAACTTAGCACCAGTGTGACCTTCTCCTCCTCAGGAACGCCATCATACACACGGTCGACAAACTCAATCACTTCATCGAGCTGCTTCTTGCCACGTCGATGCTGATCAACGCCGACATCAAAGGTAAACCCACGACGGCCGAGTAGCTTGACGCTCTCGATGAACTTCTCGTCTAGCATGGTACCGTGCGGCTTGTCCTGCAGCAGATAGCGGAACCCCTTGATCTTGGGCCATGCATCGCCTGCCTCCTCCTTGACGCGATCCAGATAGCGCTCCAGGACCTCAGGGCCACTGGGTAGCGGTGCCCAAGGTACAATACCCAGACACAGCTTTGCGTCGTCGGCCGTGTGGCCCTCGCCGTCGCGGGGCTGGCCGAGCGCAATGCGCTTGAGCCATGAGACTTCGGCTAGAGGGGCCTCCCATCCAGATCCATCTGCGGCGCCGGCTTCAATATCGTTCTTGCGGTCCGTCTCGACGAAGACGAAACCAAGGAGGGATGGGGCTGAGGAGGTGGCTTCGCGGTACTGCTCGAGGGAGTGCTGGCCAGCTAAGGGGTTATCGGGGGTCCACCAGTTGAGAGATTCGGTTTCGGAGGCTGGGTAGAGGTGAATGTGGGAGTCGATGATGGGGAGGATGATCTGTTCGTCGGCCATGATTGCGGCTGAGTGAGGTTGGAAGTTAAGCTTGAAGGTGTGAGAGCTAGAGCTCGAAAAGTCAAGATATGCTGCAAAGAAGGGCGCTGCGGTTGTAATGTGATCGCTTCAGCTTGAAAGTAATTTACTGGAGACCTGTGATTCGGTTTTTCATGAACCAAGGAAATTCAATGCGTTGTTGTATGTAGAAACGACGTTGTAAGTACGGTGTAGACGATAGGTATGGTAGGTAGGTTAAATGCTACCGCCTCATATCGAGAATAGTTACCCCGCCATAGAATCCCCGCCTCCTGAAGGGTCCTATTTAACGCCCTGTGGCTCTTGGTTTGAAGTATAAATACAGTGGGCTGTAACATTAGACCGAGACACCGAAAGACACATTTATCACTTTAATTGCTTCAAGAGAGGTTCATTTCATTTCATGAATAGATTCAATCGTCATCTACTCCCAGACAGCTAAGCTATTTCATTCATTAATCGTTGCTCATGACTGCCCATCGTCATCCACCTCATACTTCGTATGGCTAGTCTAGACCTTCATCCTATCGCCAGGTCTTAAACCACATCCAGAAATTGACTGCGAGAGATGGCATCTCATCATCAGAGCAGATGAGATTCTCAAGCGTTTTGACATTGTAGATCCTGAGACGATCTCTTTCGAGATCTCCCAGCTCACTCAAGAACCAACAGAGTGAGGAAAAGAATTACGCCTGCGCAACCACGATATATGCCCATCGTGGCTGCGCGGAAGTGTCGCAGCATCGACCTAGCTCCTATCAACGCATCGGCGCAATGAGACGTTCGAGACCAGCTCGGCGTGCCATCCGCGTCAGGGTACGTGACGTAGGTCGATCATGAAAATGATTGCTGATATTACCACAACAACATGTGTCGAGTCATCCCGGCGCTGGTGTGCTGCCAGGGGATGCTCGATTCAAGGAATGAACGGCTGAAGGTTCTCTCAACCTCCTGCCAAAGAACTCGCCATGTACCGACGCATTTATGCGACGACGCCATGGCGGCGGGAGCTGGTGCGCGAGACGGAGGCTTCATACTCGTACTCGTCTTCGCTACCGCTGGAGCAGGAGCTGCTGTCATCGTCATAGCCACAGCGAGATCCGCCGCAGTCGAGCTTGACACGCTCACCCTTGCGAGTGATACCGTAGCGCTCGCAGGTGCAGGTGCTGACGTCGGATCCAGGAGTGCTGTAGCCAGAGAGGGACGAGTTGGGCGAAGAGCTGTCGGAGCGGTATGACAGAGACGAACCGCTGGAAGAGATTGGCGACGAGCTGAAGTCGGTGATGTACTGATCCTCGATGTTGGCGCTGCCGAAGCGATCGGCGAGCTCCTCGAGTTCCTCGTTTTCGTAGTAGGAGGCATCCAAGATGTGCTTGGTCGCATGGGGAGACATGGGCTTGGGGGCCTGAATCTGGGAGATTGACAATGGGCGGCCCTTGGGGATGTCTACTGAGAGCTTAGAGCTGTGGCGCGAGGAGCGAGACTCCTTGTCCTTGGAAGAATGGCGCGAAGAGCTCTTGCTGCTAGAGGAAGACTTGTGCGACGATGACTTGTGCGAGGAAGAAGACGACTTGGATGAGGACTTGGAAGAAGACGAAGACTTTGAGGAAGACTTTGAAGACGAGGAGCGGTGCGATGAAGACTTGTGCGAGTCGACGGGAACATCGAGAACGTTCAGCTCGCGGCCAGTGGTGGGCTCAACAGTCGAGGTGACGCTGGGATTATGGGCGACGTGGTAACCATCAATGATGTAATAGTACCAGTATCGTTGGCCAGCCTCAAGAGTTGAGTTCTGGAATCGGAATGTACCCTTCCAAGAGCCGGACTTTGACGAGGACTTGTCCTTGGAGAGAGGGAGTTGACCGACATAACCGTCCCAGGAGCCGAGGAGATGAACAGTCTTGACGCCGGAGGAGACGCGGAGAGAGAAAGAGAGTTGAACAGACGACATATTGATTGCCTTGATTATGCGCTTGAATGTATTTTATGTTGTTGGGGAGCCGATGATGCTGACAATTGAAAACAGTGAAGATTGCAATATTGATTGATTGTTGGCGCGAGCAAGTGAAATCCGAGATTTCTGTAATTAGAAGATTATAAACGGATGTGATAATTCGAACAAAACAAATAAGTTGTAAAACGGGTTGTTGTCTCTAAAGCTGACCAGCAACTTTGATGAGTGCGTATCGAGTTGATAGAGAGCTTTTTTGATATCTTGAGGTTAGAGACAACGAAATTAGAAGGATAATAGAGACCGGCTCTACGGTGAACAAACGAAAAGCACAAAGGGGGAAAGGGGAAGAGACCCAAAAACAAAAGGCGGATTTGCGATTGAAAAGACTTGCTGAAGAAGAAAGAGAAAAAGGAAGAGTTGGGGGCGGCGGGTGTTGGTCCTGTTTATAAGAAGCGGCCGTGTATAGCGGCCACCACCATGAGGATGTGGATGTGGATGTCAAAACATCCATGAACCTACACTACGTACTGTATATGCGGTTGCCTTGGGAATTACACAATACAATACACAAGAAAACAAGTCTTTTGACAGTAAATCAAACTAAACAGCCAATGAGACGCTGCAGACAAGGAAATGCCGAGTTCATGTCGTCGTCTATCACTCGGCCCATCCCATCACACGGTTCCTTGGAAGGACAAGCGTGGGCGGTTAAGCAGCATGTGGATCAAGAAAGTGCGTGCATCAAACTGTGGATCCAATGCTGCGAAATTTAGACGCAGCCCCAGAGAGCGGGGGGATCACAGCGAGAAACACTGCACCAATCAGAACCCCTCTACCGGTAAACAGGCCCAAAGAGGGACCCCGGAGAGCGTCTATTCCGTTGTCGCTATTGGCCCGTGGCACCGCTAGGCTTTTCCTTTCATCACGCTGCAGGCTGGCCAATGACATGCTCAACATGGACGTCGTCAACCACATCTCACCTCAACCACATGCATTTCAGCCATGCAAAGACAGTGTCATTTCATGTACGGTCTGCGCACCGGATTTGTCGACTCTCGTGGCCTCAGCACAGTAGATCAATGCAAAAACGCACATGAAATCTATGGATCATGCACGGTCTAGGCTTTTCCATCGCATCGCATCGCGCATCTGCCGTGATGTTCTGCCTTTGCCTTGCACCGCACCGCTTTGGCACCTCTGTTCGTTATTGGGCCACTCTCTAGTCGGGCGAACTGTAGTGCAACCCTCGAGTTCATGCGGCCGACGAGAGTAATCGGACGAGTCAGGAGTTTGCTCACAAGACTGATTTATTCAGAGCCATGGCGGAATCCTATGCTCCGCCGTCTTCGTATTGGTGGTGATCAAATGCAAGTCAAATAGTAATTGAGTGTGGATTATCATATCTGCTACGCTTACAAAGTACCTAGGTGAGAGACATGCGGGATTGGCGGTGTCCCCTACAGATCCATACAAGGTACATACATATCGAGGCCTCGTTTGTATTCCCTTAGCCAGCCACCTCCGTTCACATCCCTGGAGGGCTCCTCATTTGTATGCAGAGGAAAATCTCTGATAGCAAGTAGTTACGGATACCACTGAGTTAAAAAGTCCTAGGCTCGCGAAACATTGTACGTACACTTGATATCACCAGGTCTCCATTCGATAAACACAATGGGTCTACACACGTCGACGTCGTCTCCATCTTCCCCTCTACGGCCCGTCCGCGTGTGTCCGAGAACATCTACCTTCCGGGCCTAGCATCGGTAGCATCGGCCCTCCGTCATCCGTCTCTATGCATGCGATGGCTTTTAGCTCCGGCGGGTATGTGAAGTCCGTCACACTCGCACTCAGCCCACCGCTCTGTGTGTGCGTGCCTGTTTGTGATGACTGCTTGTGAATGAGGGGAATTATACGATCGTGCAGGACTCGAAGGAAAGGATCTCCGTTTGAGGGACTTTGATATCGGAGCGTGACTTGACCTTTGCTGCATGGTTGCATCAATGTAGGGATGTTTGTTGAGCAGTGAGGCTAGGGTTACTATCACCTCAATTGATACTGTCAAGGTGGTATGCGGCCTTCCCACAGAGGCTGCTAGTCACTTGATGGATGTAGAATTCGGGGCAAGCCTGCATGCTGTGCGCTTGTTTTACGAATGGCCTTTTGGGACTGCATTGGAAGGTCTTTGTGTTGAGAGGTACGGAGAGCAGTATTCCAGTCACTGCCAGTGTATTTTGGAACGATATGCTGATAGCAAACACTGTTCGTCTTTGAGCGACAACATATTAAAGAACGTTCGCTATTAATTCGCTCGAAACTTGGTTTGGCAGTAATGATAACTCCTTTTTTCTTCCTCAGTACCTAGTTTACTTGTTAGAGGTAATGATCATGATCGTGCAAGCTTACACCAGTCTGTATTTCTCAGGGGCCAAACAAGCCAATACATACATAAGAGGGACTATATGGATATCAACAAACATTCTGAAACTAAGATATATATAGTATTATACTCAATTCAAGGCAGATCCTTGCTTATAAAGTAGACCACGACATGGTAGGGTGAGATGGATGCCTGTCACGTGGGTACCCGTCGTGTTACTAGATCCTTCAATTCATAGACGCGTTGTTCCGTCGCGTCTCACAGCCACTAAACCAGAATCAAACATACTTGACCTGCCTATTCGAGGCTCATATTTGCGGAGGCGCAGTAGTTAGTTTATTATTCACGATTTCAGCTGGAAAAGTAAAGGATTATTGATTACAAACCCAGATATTTGACAGGCCGAATTTTCACGTTATAGATTTTTTAGTGTCTTCATCTCAGCCTACACCGTCACTTACTTAAGACATCTTCCCAACCAAACTTTGCCCTGTCATGAGACGTCTCTTGACAAAGACATTTGCTTCGTCGTGCCTCAGAACTTACTATTCTCAACCAAAGCCGCTCCTCTCGGGCCAAAGGTTTCACCGCACCATGACCACCAACAACTTCACAGTAGACGATGCCCTCGTCGGCAAAGTGACGGCCTACGTTGAGAAGTACATGTCCAACTACGACGCCTCACATGACTTCAACCACATCCAGCGCGTCCTCCGCCTCTCTCACCATATCCAATCTCACACGCCCTCAACACGCCGCTCCCTCGTCACACTTGCCGCACTGCTCCACGACGTCGGCGACAAGAAGTACCTCCGTCCCGGTGAGGACCCATCCCGCATGATCTCGTCCGTCCTCGTCTCCTTCGGTGCCCCGCAGGACCTCGCCGACACCGTCCAGGCCATCTGCCTCGGCGTGAGCTACTCGTCCGAAGTCAAGGACCCGGCGCGCACGCAGGCCCTCGTGGAGACGTATCCGGAGCTGGCTGTCGTGCAGGACGCCGATCGACTAGATGCCATTGGCGCGGTAGGCATTGCGAGGACGTTTGCGTTTGGGGGTGCCAAAGGCCGTACGCTGGAGAACACTATGGAGCACTTTGACGATAAGTTACTGTTGCTTGAGGGTATGATGAAGACGGACGAGGGGAGGAGGATGGCTAAGGAGAGGACGGAGAGGTTACGGCTGATGAAGGAGTGGTGGCAAGATGAGACGGTCGGAGGAGAAACGACTATCTAAAACTGAGCATCTGAAGCCATTGATTAGTTCAAGACATGGTTAATATAAAATAATTAATCTCATTTCCTGTTTATTACCCCCGCTGGCTATCGTGGGCTAGGGCCTTTGCCGAAAGGATTCTTACGCCTCTGCCCGTTATGCTTGCATATATGTTGGTTATGTTTGTATGTAGATGATGCGCTGATTCTCGCTCCGGTTGAGGTTGAAAGAACTCTCACATCTCTGTCCGTTATGCTTAGCTATATATGTATTTGTTGGTTGTGTTTATTGGTATGTTCGTAAGGGTCTCGAAGTCGTACCCCACTACCAATAGTAAGTTAAAATGGGGGTCCGGGCTTCCCCACGAGGCTAAAAGCACAGTCATACATATCTTGGCCGCTTACATGCTCCGCCCGGATATCATGTACCATACGAGGAAGGACGCTACCTTACGAGGAAGAAGCAAATCATAGTGAGGATAACAAGGGAGTTTTGGCCAATTGATCGTTCTCTGGCTGACTTGATTGGTGGATCTGTAATAGCTTTGTTGGTTGCTGCTCACATGAGAACCTCTGTGGACTAGGAGGAACAAAGACATCCGTTCGGTAGGTCGGTCACAAGTACAGTAAGGCAAGATATAAACTCATAAAACAAAATCGCCGCTTGTATCTTTCTTTTTCGTTTATTCCTCCTCTATTGCTCTTGAGCTGTACCCTGCATGATATACAGACTTGGGCCTCTGGCAATTGGTCGTCTACGTTCACAACCACGTTAATCTGACATCACAACCAACACAATGGATACACTCCCCGCAGAGATCCTCTACCATATTCTTGACTACCTTCCATCCTCAGCTGTCAAACAAGCTCGCCTCACCTCGCGGACCTTCAATTCCATCCTCACGAAGCGCACATTTGAAGTGCTCGTGTCTTTTCTCGACCCTGCAGTTGCGCAGAGCACTCTCCTGGCCATCTCACGAGATCCAGAGCGTCGCCGTCGCCGACCATCGATATGGTCCCCCAGATGCAGCGTGCCGTCAGATCTACCCATTGACGATGCATTCCTCATGGCTCTGTGGGCTGGCCTACGTGGAGAGTCATGGGCTGTGGAAATGGATGGAAACAGGGATACGTTGGATGTCAATAGTTTGCAGAACGGTGTGGGAAGGAAGATACGGGAGGAAGACTTGAGGGAAGCCCAGTTTCGATATGCACTTTATTTGAGCTATATGAGCGAGTGTGAAAAGGAGCAAGATGTGCCGCAGGCTTGGGTTTTCAATTGCCTATGCAAGACAGGGCGTTAAGGCTGTCTTAATTTATGATATATGTATTATACCAGTTAGAGATAAGCAGGGGCAACAGGACAGCGATTTGCTTTGGAATGAGATGAAGTTTAAGTGGAACTTTTAAAAAGGTTTATGTTTCAGGAAGAGATATGAGAGGGCGAATTATTTCTAGCAACCGTCTATATTTTTAAAGGGCACCTTTATAAAGGTAGAATGTGAATCAAAGTCTAGTCTAAATGAATGGTCGCTAGTATTAAGTGTAGAAATTAGTATAAGTCGTGCGTATCCAATGCAATATCATCTCGCTTTCGGATCTCATATGGATCCTCCATCCCACATCGCTCGGTCCAATCACTTTAGTACCCGCAGCGGTAAAAATAAACCCCAGTTTCTAAACGCCGTTCGCTTTCGCAAACAAAACCAAATCATGCCCAAGTGCTATGCTTTCATGCATCGTGTAAGGATCGTAAGAAGTTTTGGAAAGGTGTTGAGTGGTCAATAGACCGGAAAGTGCCCATCTTAGATGAGGTAGGCGGCGGCGAAGCCAACAATGGCGAGGAGACCGGTGACGGTGTTCATGGAAGCACCGGCGGTGACGGCCTCGGGAGCATCAGTGCTGGAAGGCGAGTGATCCTCATCAGACTCGGAGCCACTGTTACCACTGTTGCCTCCGTTGCTGCCCTTGCTTCCATCATGGCTGCCCTCGCTACCACTGTTGCCGTTGCCGTTGCTGTTGCCATTGCCGTTACCGCTGTCGGTACCGTCGTCGTTGCCACTCTCACCACCCTGAGTAGTCTTTCCACCGTGAGGTCCCTGGTTACCAGAGTAGCCAGGGGCAGTAACGTTAGGGTGGACGTGAGCACCGCCAGTAGGAACGGGGTGGTAGGTGTGAGGGGGAGGGTTGACGGCAGTAGCGTTGTGGCCATGCTCCTTGGGGACGGTGTAAACGATGGTCTTGGTCACGCTCTGGCCAGGGTTGGTAGGGTGAGGGTAGGCGTAGGTCTGAGTCTTGGTGATAACATCGTCGCCGGGGTGGTTAGGCACGGGCTCATGAGGCTTGGAAGGCTCGGTGGGGTTGGGGTTGTGAGGCTTGGAAGGCTCGGTAGGGTTGGGGTAGGCAGGCTCGTGAGGCTTGGAAGGCTCGTGGTGAGCAGGCTCAGAGTGAACCTCGGTGACAGGGCAGACGGTAGTGGAAACGGCAATGGTCTCGGTGGTGACATGACCAATGGGGCAGTTGACGACAGTGGGAGGGCACTGTGTGATGGTGTATGTCTTGGTGGTGTAAACAGTGCTGGTGGTGTACTCAGAAGGAGTAGGATGAGTAGGCCTGGTCACGTTGCCGGGCTGTGTGTAGACAGTGGTGAAGCCAACGTGAGAGCTTGGTTGAGCAGAGGGAGTACCATAAACGACGGGCTAGACAATACATGTTAGTATAAGTTGAAAGTCGAAACTGTTGATAGGAACTTACCTCGTCGTAGTGAGCGTTGGCAACGGCAGCCGCAGCGGCGATGATGATTCCTGAAGTTCTCATGATGTTGGTTGTTGTTGTTGTGGTTTGGTGTTTGTATGAACGAATGTACTTTGTAAGTGTGTATAGATCGACAGAGCTAATCTTTGAACGAAAGACGATGGTGTATAAGATGATGAGAGAAGGGGCTGAAGGCGAGGCAGAGCATTTCTTATATCTCACAGACCTGGGCGGCCTAATTTGTTGAGTAGGTAAGCGAGATAGAGCGGAGCCGACTAATTCTTCGTGAATTCGATTCTATTCCAGTCCAATGGCGGCCGACTAGTTTAGCAGGGCTGATAAGCCCATGGCGGCCCATTGCGAAGTGGCTGTTGAAAATGGCGATATGGATACGAGGTGTGGGTTGTCCGATGCCAAGACCCTGGATCTCCGTATTGATGACAGCTGATAGCTACCAGTCACGGCACTCCCACCATGTCCCAATTAGGAAGATCAACCCTAAAAGAGCAATGTTACTTGCTTGGCCCCGTTATCGCGGGCCTTGCCATGCCCACAATGCACCCACTAGTACTTTATGGTAGAGTCTAAAGCAAATCTTTGCAGGAGACCCACGATAGTAACCAAAGAGCTTGCAATTTCAAAAAATCTCGCTATTCTCTGATCAAAAACTTGGCAGAGTGCCCCTGCTGAAGAATTCGTACATGACTGGAGACTGAACGGTCAGGGATTGGATGACAAGATCGAACCCGTTGCGCATGTGTGGCTATGTCAGCATGCAACGATTCGATCTCATGGAAAAGCTTAAACTAACAGTTGCCCACGAAGACGTAACGTCAGGTCTTCCAGTGGTGTAAGGCTGCCATCGATAGTTGACAGGGGCTATTCTTGGAATATGGCGTTCTCTGCCCGAGCTAGTGGTCCGCCATGTGCCCTGTGCCCGCTGCCGGGGTTGCCGGGCGGCCACGCTCATCACCGAGATGGAGCCGCTCACTGAGCCTCAGTGAGCAGATCCCCGGAATGCTGGTAGAAACGACCGAAATGACTGTAATGTTTCAACGGCCTCCAGTCATCGATGACTTCATGGTGAGTAAGCATCCGAATCTCGTACTCCAATTTTGGTTTCTCGGCTTCTCCAAATAGATCTTCACGGGCCATGACTGGGATGGAATGATTCTGGAGTCTGGAGTCTGGCGTCTCGAGACCTCGGTTTTTGCTATCATGCAAAACAGGAATCCAGGAATACGTCGACCCGCTGAGTGACTCAACGGGCAAGTGACCGTTCATCAACAACCTTCTTCGTCCCCTTTCTGTGCCCTTCCTCTCCAAAATGCGGTCGCATGGTCATCAATGTTCGTATGCCAATTCGATCTTGCTCATCCGTATACGTCGCATCACACCCTTTCTTTTGTTCTCGGTGTTTTTGATCCAATGTGAAAGACAATCCGACTGCCACTGGCTCGTAAACTTTCCGTTCCATGGCAGGGGTGGGCAATCCAGAAGCCGGTGCAAATCGTTCATGGTAACGTTGCGCAAAGTTAAGTTGGCACCCGTCCCGCCGGGACCTAGAGGTCCTGTGGCTTGCTCTAGCTGAGATTCACAGCCACAGCCTCTTCATCAGCCGCAGCTACTAGCGTCGGCCTCCATCTGCCTGTTAGCTTGCAGCAAGTCAAGTCGGCGACGTTGATAAATATACCGTGCAAGCCTCTCCGTTCGGACTCGCAACCTTACATTCAAACTCATTGTGGGAAACGGCCCGTGGAGAAATCCGTTGCGAAATGGTGACATTGACATCACCCTTGACCCGCAAACGCCACACAATGCGTGTTGTCCATCTAGCCCTCGTCCAGGTGACATCGGCCAGTCGACATTCTGCGGGTACGGCCAGGACTGGTCTGGACAAGGCACGATACCCAACATGAGGGAATTAACAAGGCTGCCATACGAACTCGACAGCGATTCGTATCTCTGTGGTGATCCAGAGCACTCTGTTCCCCGCACCCCAGGTCAACCAGATCAGGCTGAATAACCACTTAAATCGACTCTCGAGCGATTCTCGAGATAATGGGCCCATCGCTAGGAGATGCAGTGACAAAAAGCACAAGTGGGTGGCCACATGAGCAATCACCCTCCGCATCTCGAGATCTTGCAGCAACTTTTCTCTGGCTGCTGCTCCTTATCGCGAGAGCTTAAGTCAAATGCTGGACTGGCCTGCATGACCATTGACCGAGCCCGCCCAGAAGCATCCTGCTTGCACTCTGAGCTTATCGAACTGCCCCAGTTCAAGTCCGCTTGAGTCGGTGGGTATTTCTGAATTGAACCTCTCGGGGCCTTGCCATGACGCTCGAGCCTCTGGAATAGCAGATGGTCTGGGAGCTGCAAAGCAGGGGTTGACACAATTCGGGTAAGGTGGTGATTTACGGTCGGAAATTTTCATTTGTGTCAATGTTGTTTAGACAACCGCGAAGTGGAAATGGCAAACCTGGTGATGCTTCCATCATCCCAGCACGTGACCCAGGCAGACCAGCTGCATATATGTTAAACTTCCTTGCTACCACCTCCCAAAGCCCTAATAGGTAGGTACGGACTCCTGCATACGGGTAATGCAAGAGAAATATCCTACACGTTTCTGTCATTTAATTAAATCTTGTCTTGACAAGTGCTCAATTCCCCAAGTCACTATAGTCTCATTATCTCATGTCACTAACTCAGAAGGGAGACACATATTGTTTGCAAGTGACACATGTTCCTCTGCCGAGAGATAGATTAAAATAAGATGATTTACAACAAGAAACATCAAAGGTGGTTCCCCGTGTGTAGTTTCATCTCGTCCTATACCTCTCCTTCACGCCCATGTTCTGTTGCTATACCAACTCGACTTTATCCTGTCAGACCTAAGAGAAAAACGGTGAGTCAGCTTTATGATCAATAAGATATTGATCACTACGGGTCAACCTGTCGACTTTGCATCACCTCATACTATGTCAATTATAATACATCTCCCGGACTGGCAATTAATCCACGTCTGTAAACACACATCCTGGGCAGAAGCACCAAACACCCACGGCTATAGGGTAACGAGGCCTTGCAACAGCTAGGAAGCCACTCGACATCAAACACATCCTGCAGTAATAATCGCGGTTCTGTGATCAGTCACTTCATAATCTATTATGATAATGTCTCAATTGAACGATAGTGTTTGGCCCTATCAACACCACACTTCGGCAGAGCGCTTAAGAAAGTGGAGGGCCAGAAAGTTTCACTGACGGATTCCAGAAAACGAACACCAGATGCAGGGACTCAGGAACTCACAAGTAGTCAGGGACTGAGAGTCCTCGTGATAACACACAGACCAAAATCCTGACGGGTGCTGGACTAATCAACGGGCTAAGTATGCGCTACAGGGCTGAATCTGAGACGTGGGAGGCCATCGCCTGCTGAATGTCTCAAATCGTGTCGCAGCTGGCTGCGATGTCCTGCGCCAGTAGAACATCACTTGGAGACGACTCCAAATTCATGTTATCTATGATTCAACTCATACCAGGATGTAAGGCTGGGATTAGCCTCTGTAAAATGCAAAGCAGGGCAAGGTGATCATTAGCGATCTATACTAGCTGCAATCAATTGATATCAGACCATTATCGACCTGCCTATCTTAGTCTTGATAAGGCATAGGAAGGAAATCATGGCAGGTAATTGCTCCACTTTGCACGACTTGCAGCGAAGCATTCTGATTCGGTTCACGAGCATGCAAACGCAGGTGAAAAGAGGGCCGTGAGGGTTGTGAAAGAACCGAGTGGGAGAGGCGCCTTGAGTCGTGAGTGGCTGCCAAAAGACACCACTTATGCTGGCTTGCAGGTGCCCAAGGTTGCCATTGTTTTTTTTCGTCTTAGTGGCCTTGCTCTAAGGTCGGTAGGGTTACGCCTCCGAGGCGGCGGATTCGTCCCCGAGACATGTAAAGTTGGGTGGTGGTGCTTTGTGAAGCGCCGTAATTGACGTTTGAGAGCTGCGATTTGAGGGTCACAGTGAGAAGGGAGAAAGGAACAGTCAAGAACAAGTGATTGACGGGGACTGTCGGATAGAATGTGGTTGACAGGATTGGATCCTGCCAATGGATGTGTGCGATTCCACATGAGCACTTCTTCAGCCAGCCATCAATCCTGGGCAGTTTTTGGTGCTGCGTCTTGCATCACCGACGCGCAACGATCTGAGGGCGGGGCTTGTTTCTTCCAGTCCTATTGCGCTCCAAGCCAGACTATGATCCTTGCATTTTCCTTCGGCAGTGAATGTTGTGAATGCAAAAGAAAAGAAAGAAAAAAAACCAGAAAAAAAAACAGGATTGTTAATCTAACGCGAGCCAGTCTGGCCTCGAATACTGCGCATTGTATCCACCAAATTCAAGTATCCATCCCTCCATTTATCCATCCAAGGCCTCACACTCATGGCACTGTCTCACAGTATGAGGAAACGCCTCGAGTTTTGACTCTAACTGAGACGCCTAGCTTCGCCCAATAGAATAGTCAAGACGGGACAACCCAGATTTCCCAAGGGTTGCCATTAAAGAACTTTATGTCCCTTACGCACATGGAAGCGCCCTCTTCGGACCGTCCCAGCGAGATCCTATCCGCTCATTGCCTCTCGTGAGACTGAGACTCTGGTGCTTGTGCCACGGCTCTCGTCCATCATTGCATTGCATTGGATTCCATACGCATGTAAGCAGGAAAGCCAGCGACTCGGCAGCTAAAGATCCAGATTTAGCACTCAAAGGAATGGAAGACAATGGCCCCCCTGCTTGAGGTTGCGTCAGTGGTCCAGTGCCAAACCGCCAATCCCCACTGGGAATGGATGGACTCGACGGGACGCTCCTGCACTGGGCGACCCGACTTCACTGGGAGAGATGGAAGGGAGCCCGCCTGTTGGCCCGGGCCGCTGGGCCACTGCAGCTCGTGAAATGCACCGCTGGGACCACTGAATCAAGCTCTAAGACCACTGAGGGCTGCTGGAAACCCGCCCCCTTAGTGTGTCCCGCAGCTGCCCCCCCTCCCTTTTGACCCTTGACGGGACTTGCTTCTTCTGGAATTGGTTCCTCCACTCTCCCGTCATCCACTGTATTCCTCAATCAATCTCCTCCATTTCTCTCTCTCGTCATCTTACCTCACCTCATTTCTACATCCCTTCTTTCACGCCAGACCTTTCGCCCTTGCTCACTCTCGCGATACCGTCGGCTGAACAATAATACCGTTCGCCGTCAATACACCAACTCTGACGCTTATCCAACTCTCAATTTCTTATAGCGCTCATCTCGATCTCACTATGCGCTTCCGACTGACGCGCTCGATTCTCGACGCAACTTTATAAACCAAGTTTGCGATAGTGTTCGGCGTGCTGGTTCACGTCCGTAGCCGCGTCCGACTATCGCTTCCTGGTTGAGACTTGTCCTTCACCATTCAAGCGCGTCGCCTACTTGCTTGCATGTCTCGGATTGCCGTCTGACCTGTTCCTGTTGTGTTCCGCGACCGCTGTTCCAAAAACCCTGCTTCCCGTCCGATGGCTGCCAGCATGCCAACACCAAACCGTCTCAATACCGTTGTCGCGAAGCAAAATTTTTAAGAAGTCTTTGATTACTCGGAGTCATGCTATCAACCGCACACTCTATCTCATCACCCGTCATGATGGCAGCCCCTGCCGATAATTCCTACCAAGCACCTTTCGAGGCCAGCCCAACCGGCCAGCGGCAATTTAAAAAGCACAAACTTCTTCCACGACCTCATCGTGAAAGAACACCTGAAATACCAATCAAAGTGGCGAGTCCTTTAACTAGACATGATTTGATTATCGATACTTCTCGCTCTGGCAATGGCAACCAGCCGTCGAGCCCACGAGTCCTCAAGCACCAGCCGCGAAGGATAAGCAGTGGTCCAGATCTACCGCCAACTCCACCAAGGCATTCGCGTCAGTCTTCTGACAACTCTTCCGGCAAGACTGGTAGCCCAGCTGCGACCGATGTCGCGCTACGGACTCCTCAACCGTCGCATTTGCGTCCACCCACGACACCTCCTAATCAGAAGAGTCCGCCTACGCCTGATGTAACGCCACCTCATCCCATTAGTCGCCCGCAGTTGTTACAACCTGTTTCTGGTGATCGTCCTGGCTCAAGCACCACCGCCGGTGGATCTCATTCCAGTTCTTTCAAAACTGCTCGAGAAGAGCCTTTGTCATCCGAAGATGAGAGCAAGCCTGAGGCTAACAAAGCATCTCGGTCAACTGTACGCCAAGTTTCTGACACAAGTTCTCGCGTTCCAAAGCCTGAGGCCCTGGGCTTGGCTTTAGTCAACTTAGCACCTCGTTCAGAGGGGAGCAGTGCATCTAGGTCGGTGGGAGAATGGGACCACAACTATAGCGATTGGGGGGGCTCTGTGAGCGAGGTAGAACAGGAATGGGATCACAACCTGCAGAGGCTGGTTACCGTCAAGAAGCGACCTGAGCCGCTAGATATTTCACGTTCGAACCCGACCAGGGCAAAGGTCGTGGAGCCCAACATGATCACACCGACACAGGCAGCTAAAGCTGTGCGGGGCATGCCTTTACACCCAAGAACGGAAGCCCTATCAAGAGCGGAAGCTCTCTCATCTACGAAAGGACCTTCAAACCGCGAGATTCATTCCTCAGCTACATCAAGTACAATTGCAAGTTCTGATGCACGCAGAACATCGGCTATCTCTACTAAATCTACAGTCTCAACTGTTGTAGAGGCCTATCTCTTGGACACAACTCCCAAGAGACAGAGGACTCTGCGCCATGTACGAAAACAGACCATCTTGAGAGATCAAATTGATGCCTCACCCGCATCAACGGCACATTCTTTCAAGTCAGACAGATCGCAAAATGATTCACGTACTCGAACACGCCCAGATGCTCCAAAATCCGAAAGCCAGTCGTCGAATGCGACACTCAACTCTGTCTCGAGCGGCAGAGCTCGACGCGAGGTCTGGAAGGCGGGTGGCATACCCGTGGTTGTTGTTCCTGATCGATTGTCCTCCCACAAAACCAGGCCAAGCAAGACGCCTTCATTGAGATCTCATTCTAGCCGACGATCAAGCCGTACCACCAGCGTCAGCCCTACACTGAACGATAGATCACTGACAAGGGAGGAGCCACCCATCGTGCGGCGTCAGTTTCGAGGCCGCTCTCATTCTATGTCCGATAGCTCTGACGAGAGGACTATGGATTACCCACCTGTTGTGCCGGCTCGCTCTTCATCTTTATCTGCTCCTACCAGCCGTAACGGCTCAAGGGCCAGCTCTTTGACAGCCGAGAGCATCAAGCTTCACAACGCCCTACAAGAATACCTTAACAAGAAGAAGGAAGCACCCCGAGTGCCTGATATTCGGTTTTCCGAAGAAGCACCGGCTACGCGGGCTCTTTCTAATGCTTCTGATATCCATCGTCGGTTAAGCTCTGATCGCCACGACGATTTTCTGGCCGTGAAAGGACATGGCTCACAGAACACCCCGTTTTCGCTGGCTTCTGTCGAGACAAATGGGACCAACCCAGTAGTTTCGGAAGCTCTGGCGGTACAGATGTACCCTCACCAGAACTCATCTTTGTTGATGGTTGATCATTCAACGAAGCCCTCTGATTCTCCAGACGAGACTTCAACGGAGGTGGAAGAAGACTTGGAAGTGCCGCTGCCGACTGACTCTACGGAGGGAGTCCCTACTACCCCCCCTCAGCCGAAGTTCTCTCTTGACGATGTTGATTCTCCTCTTCGAAACCCACGGGCGCCTCCTGAGCCACCCAGCCATCCACCAGCTATCAATTTCATCCCCGCAACGCCGTCAGGAACGACACCAGCTCATGAGAAGATGGTTCAGATGGGTAATTATTTTGAGGCGACAAACGAAAAGCCACCTCGTCGTCCCTCTATGGTTCGCCGTGCCTTTAACCGTACGCGTCGCCATTCGGTGGATTATGCACCATCACCACAAAGACCTTCAAGCTTCTTGAGCCGAACCTTATCTTTGTCGCGTACTGGCCGGATCAGAGGTATGCCAAGCATGGAACGTGAACCGGCATACCCCAGTCCTGATGACAGCCCCGTGGAGGAGGATAAGCTGCATCCTTTCTGGCGCCCTCAATGGCCCAGCGAGGATTCGGATGAGTGCGATGGGGATTGTGATGATGATTGTCCAGTTCACTGGCCGGATGAACCGGTTGATCAGGTCTATCGATACCCTCCAGTGGATAATCGACCCAAGGGACCTCAGAGGAGCTTCAGTTCTAGGATGAAGCGCACATTTGCCGTCCTCCCGCCTCGTGAGGGATCCTATTATACTAGCTACGACTGGCCCGGCACCGAGCGTCGCACCATTGGACGAACTCCGAGTGGAAATCTTCGAGTCATGAGACATCGCTCGAGTTTTGACTCTCTGAGAAGAAGCTACAATGACGATGAGAGGCCACACTCTGCGGATGGCGATGTCAAGAGGTCATTCTGGCGGGCAAACACCCTTCAGAGGCGAGCTAGCAAGGAAAAGAGAAGACTTTCTCTCGGAAGCAAACTGGAGGAGCTGCAGAACCTTCCGCGTAAATTCAGCGAGAAACGACGTGAGAAGCGGTCGCAGGAGCTCCGTAAGAAGATTAGCGGACCGAAGGAGGTTCGTGATGGTGTAGGAGAAGTTATTCGGTCGAGCACGGCTCGCGACCACTATCACTCCCACGAACGGGCTTCGACATACTGAGCAACTATGATTTCTAGTGCACATGCTGTCGGCCTGATTAGGAGAGATCTACGATTGTTGTTATCCGCTAAAAAAGATATAAAGACAAAAGGTTAATGACTGAGATGATTCACGCGTTACGAATGACGGAGGGTTATGAAAACGATATTGCTTATGATTTGCTATCTGGGATTTTGCTATGAAATGGCTTATATGGAATGCTATTTGGTGGATACTTTCATGTTGCTACCATATTGAAGGAAGTGGCTGTTTGTAAGATATTTATACATATATATACCACGATCAATTCGCTCATTGTTACCTACAAAGGCACTGAACAGAAACATACCACGTTAGTATATCGTGAAGCTTTGTCAACACGTAGTTCAAACTACGCTGGAATTTAATATGATTTTGGCTAGTTTTTAAGAAAAATTATCTCAAACCACGGCCTCGCAGTATCTCAAGTTTGCGATACTTTTCAGTTTTCCCATATCTTGTCCTAAACGCCTAATTCGCCAAAGATGCTACGGTTGCAATCAGTCTAAAACCCTTCCCTTACTACCATGAATGACACTCATCGCTTGTCATGTCCAGGGGCTCCTGTCCCGGGAGGAGCAAATCCATGCGGTGGAAAGCCTTGACCGGGCGGAGGCATGCCAGGCATTCCGGGGAAGGGCGGAGGAGCGCTACCTGATGCACCAGGAGCTCCGGGAGCGCCAGGAGCACCCGGAGGTGGGAAAGGGAAGCCGCCAGGTGGAGGGAACGGAAGGCCGTTAGGAGGTACGGGCATGCCGTTAGGTCCGGGTGGGAATGGAGGCATAGGAGGCATGCCTCGGCCGCCGCCGGGAGGCGCTGGTTGGTGTTAGGGGTGAATTCATCCTGGAAGAGCGCAAGAGAAACTTACGTGGAAGTCCCTGGGGGAATTGTCCGGGAGGCGCGCCTGGCATTCCAGGGAATGGAGGTGGCATGCCTAGGGTGTGTCAGCGATTCTATATCCTTGATATCACGACATCTTAGTACTTACCACCTGGGAAGCCGAACGGAGGCGGGGGAAAGCCTTGTCCAGGCTGGTTTTGAGGTAGCATGGGGTTCGCGTGGGCCTGGCCCTCGGCAGCGTAAGAAGAGGTGATGGAATCGATAACGGACTGGGCCTTCTCGTGGCCAATTTCTAGAAAGAGTGTCAGTCACGACATGTCGCATCGAGGATCTGGGGCATGACGCACGTTGATAGTAGTCCACCACGTTTCGCAAATGATTTCGGCCGCTGTTATGAGCCTTGCGCACGCTCATAGAGTCGTGCGTAAGGTAGACATCGCAATAGTCGCCTAGAAAGAAGAGGTCAGTCGGAGGGGTCTCTGTTGATTCGCGCGCGTTGGGGGAGCTTACAAAAGACTGCGATGGAAGTTAGCAAGAGTTCTCGAGTGTTGGGAAATAGACTTACACTTGGGCATCGTGAAAGCAATGCGCGATCGCAGTTCTCAAGATGAATAATTGGTGATGAAATTGGGGTTGTGTTTGGGAATGCGATGCTGAGGCGCGAAAACGTCCTGAAGTTGACGAGGCTGGCCCCACACGTGATGGCGGCGACAAGGCCAGCGCCAAGACCCAATACGATTGGCTGATCAGGCTAGTTAGGGGCTCCCTTTCCCGTCTGTGGGGCACAGCTCAACTGGGACACCTTTCAGTTTAGACCCAAGTCAAGCCCCTTGTCCATCTGGACTGTAGAACTATCCTACGTAGCCTTTCCTCTCTATCCCCCGGCGAAACCTACAACCACGAAATTCGGAGAGGGAGAAAAAGTTCTACTACACAGCGTTCAAACCAACGCAGATCACGACAATGGCCGTTCAAAAATCATTGCTGCAGTATCTCTGCAGCGTCCTGCTGCTCGTCAGCGCCGCCAGCGCTCTCAAGTTCGACCTGATCGCACAATCCCAGAGCTCCAACGACAAGTGGCGCTGCGTACGCAACTTCGTTGGAAAGGACACACTCGTCGTGGTGACAGCGACTGTCGATGGCTACAAGGGTGATGGCATGCTAGTGAACCTCTACGTATGTTGCGGCGCATCGAGGACAGTTTTATATGGGTTGGAAAAGAGTCTAACATGAATTCACAGATTCGTGATGCCGTTGGCAACGAGTACGGTCGCCCCAGGGACGTTGTTGGAGAGTCAAGGACCGTCTTCACCTCTCACGCCGACGCTGCCTTTGATGTTTGCTTCGAGAACGTTGTTACTGGCTGTATGTGATAATTCCTGATCGAAGTCTACCTGTTGTCGTTACGGCATCACATGCTTCGCTCGTCTCCTACGTTGACCGTACTGACACACTCTCTAGCCTCGCGAATCAACAACCCTACCCGCCACATCGAGCTCGACATTGACATTGGTGCCGACGCCAAGGACTGGTCCGCCATCCAGGCCACCGAGAAGCTCAAGCCCGTCGAGGCTGAGCTCCGCCGTATCGAGGAGATCACCAGCGAGCTTGTCACCGAGATGGAGTACCTCCGCACCCGAGAGCAGAAGCTCCGAGACACCAACGAGAGCACCAACAACCGTGTCAAGTGGTTTGGTGTCGCTACCACCTGGCTCCTGATTGGTCTCTGGGCCTGGCAGATCATGTACCTCCGCGCCTACTTCCGATCTAAGCATCTGATCTAAAAGAGAGTGTTTTTGCATGCGTGTTGTCCACGGAGGAACTCCCTCGAGTCACAAAGAGCCGGATTTCGTTGTGTAGACATGTCAAGGGGCCTTAGTGCTTTGCAACCTGTGGTCTCTAAGAGTCTGACCGTGTAAGTGGTTTGAGTTTGTGGACGTGCTGGCGTTGGAATTCGTGGCATGTATATGATTGGGATTGGAAAACAAGGCTTGGTCCTTGTTAGATCTAGAGTCTTTTCGACGAGTTGAGTGTAACAAAAGTCATGAAAGAGAAATAATTTACGTCCGTACATACTGAGTCTGTTGATGCTGGAAGAATTTCAGTGAGTACCTAGGGGGTTTCGAAAAGAATCCAAACTCCCTTTACTAAAACCCAGGTGGTTAATCCATTGACTGGCCGCACGAATTGGGGGATCATTAGAAAGCGTACTACTATAAGCTTTAAATCATAAGCAACTTTAACTTAGGCCATTGAATTATGTAAATCTCCAAGACAGTTATAGAATGTCGCAAATATTAATAGCATAGAAGCTGTACTAATGCACGCGACTCTGGTATTAAAGATCAGGGTGTGGCGTGTGCTATGGCGCTGTTGGTCGGCTGTGGCTTGACAGGTCATTTTGATTGGTGCGCTGCGACTTATTCCATCTCTGACTCAAAGTAGGAAGGTGTTGAAGCCCGCGCTGCCCCTCCACACCCACTCTAAGAAGACCCCGCGATACCTCGATTGAACAAAGAAGGTCGCCTCAAGTTTTAGCAAAACAAAGCCAGACAAGGTCAAAATCGACGAAAATGGCGGACCTCAACCCTCCCAAGACTGCTGTTCAAGACCAGGACATTAACCCCTGGTCCGTCGAGGGCGCACAGGGCGAGAATGGTGAAGTCGCCGCCATCAACTACGATGCCATTTGCCAGTGAGTGTCACTATCCAAAAATCGTATCAGATTTGAACCTCGAAATTGACAGGAGGCTTAAAGGAAATGGAAGACTTCAGTTATCGACCAGGAGCTTCTCGAGCGCTTCGAGAAGGTGACAGGCCACAAGCCCCATCGCTGGCTCCGACGCGGTCTCTTCTTCAGCCATCGCGACTTTGACAAGATCCTCACAAAGTACGAGCACGGCGAGCCCTTCTTCCTCTACACCGGCCGTGGTCCCAGCACAGGCAGTCTTCATCTGGGCCACACGATTCCCCTCGAGTTCACAAAGTGGTTGCAGGATGTCTTTGACGTGCCTTTGGTATTCATGTTGACGGACGACGAGAAGGCACTGTTCAAGGACACCTTGACATTCGAAGAGACATTGGGATACGCTATGGAGAACGCCCGAGATATCATTGCGCTTGGCTTCGACGTCAAGAAGACCTTCTTGTACAGTGATCTCAAGTATCTGAGTGGTCATTTTCTCATGAACGCCTGGGAGTTCTCCAAGCTGGTTACCTTCAACCAGGTCCGTGGAGCTTTTGGCTTCAACGAGAGGTAGGTCGACCAACCTCATAAGCTATACTATGGTACTAACTCGGTGCAGTACCAACGTCGGAAAGATCTTCTTCCCCTCGGTGCAGTGTGTTGCTGCTTTCGCTACATCCTACCCCGAGATCTGGTCTGACGAGCCCTCGCCCGTTCGAACCAAGGCACTTGGCAAGATCCAGTGCCTCATCCCCATGGGTATCGATCAGGACCCCTACTTCCGACTTGTCCGAGACAACGCCCACCGCATGAAGAACCCTTCACCAAAGCCTGCTCTGATTCACTCCAAGTTCCTTACTGCCCTGCAGGGTGCGGGTGGCAAGATGTCATCTTCGAACCCCAACTCGGCCATTTTCATGACTGATACTGCCAAGCAGATCAAGGTACGTTAAAATGAGTACCACCACGCTCAATGAGTGGCAACTAACATGGCTTTCTTATAGAACAAGATCAACAAGTTTGCCTTCAGTGGTGGCCGAGAGACGCTCGAGGAGCACCGCGAAAAGGGAGGAAACCCCGATGTCGACGTGGCCTACACCTACCTTACCTACTTTGAGGACGATGACGAGAAGCTTCAGAAGATCTACGACGACTACAAGAGCGGTGCTCTTCTCACTGGCGAGCTGAAGAAGATGGCCATTGAGGCTCTGCAGCCTGTCGTACAGGGCTTCCAGGAACGAAGAAAGGCTGTCACCGACGAGGTTCTTGAGTCATACATGAAGCCCCGGAGACTACAGTGGGCTGGAAACCCAAACCCCAAGCCCAAGGAGGACAAGAAGAAGGAAAAGTCTGAGAAGAAGCCAGAGGAGAAGAAGACTGAGCTGCCTGACCGTACTGCTGAGAAGTCGGCTTAGATGGGGAATTTGGAGGAATTGGTATCACGAAAGGAGGCATTGAACCTCTGTATGAGAAGCAAAGATAACCAAGATTTACGAATAAAATGGAGCCATGTCTGTCTGTAAGAAATACTATTTTCCAATGACTTGAAGTTATTTCATGTTTGGTCTTCAAGGTGCATGCTATATCTACCGATCCCTATGCTTCCCCGGACCCACCCGCTCCGGATTTGAAATTATTATTCGGCCTCGGCTCTTAAGTCTCGGAATCTAGACGTCAACGACCGTCGCCGCTTCTACTTCTACTTCTACTTCTACTTCTACTTCTTCCTTGCCACTACTCCACCAATTTCCAGTCTCTCTTTCAGCCAAAGACGACTTGACTCTATTATACCTATACTATTCTAAAAATCACAATTTCTACACTCCGACCATGGCTTCTCTCGTCTCGCGCACTCTGCGCCCAGCCACCGCCACCCGCCGCTTTGTCTCCGTCTCCGTCTCCGTCTCCGTCTCCGCCCGTCCCCTCTCCACGACAGTCTCGTTACGATCCGACAATACCTCTTCTTCAGAGTTCCAAGTCGGTGAACTTCAGGGCGCCAAATTCAGAGTAGAGCCTCTGCGCCGAGTCGGCGAGGACGACGCCACCAAGCGAGCCCGCCTCGTCTGTATGTCTAGACCTAATATCACCAAATCTTGAGAATCATGAGAACTAACTCGATATCCAACAGATCAGTCCCGAAAGCGCGGCACCCTCGAGTCCGACCTCCTCCTCTCTACTTTTGCATCCGTAAATCTCCCCACGCTATCTCCCAAACTTCTCGATCAGTACGATCTCCTACTCGATGAGAACGACTGGGACATTTACTACTGGGCCACGCAAAAGGAGCAGCTCTCATCTACGAACCCCTCGTCTTCCGAGTCGCCCTCCACCACCAATATCGACGCAAAGCCAGAGAGCGATCAGGTAACTCGTCACCCGCCTACGGGCGAGTGGGCGCAGACCGTCGGCAACTTCAAGCCCGCTTACAGGCCCGTGCCCGCGCGATGGAGGGACAGTGAGATCCTTGAGAAGTTGAGGACTCATGTACGAAGTCGAAGTGTCGATGGTGGTGAGGGAGGTGGTATGGGATTCATGCCTCCTCTGGAGCCACTTGAGGCTAAGAACTAAACATAAACAGTTCAAAGAGAGGACATGTCCGCAGTTGTAAAATCATGAAGTCATTGTATTATGTACGTCTAACATCATGTATCATCCCGGCCACAGGGCCTAGAATATTAAATCTTCAAATAGAACATGCACGACTGCGGTAGCATTGTAAGATGCGCTGGATACACAGCAAGAGAACGATATAAACAATATGAATTTGAGTCTGAATTTCTGATCCGCTGCTCCTAAGGCGACGTCTCCTTTGCATATCTGCAACCAAAGCACATATAAATAAACCCTTAGACTCCTCCTCCCTCTCCCAATCGATCAATGGGAATCTGCAAACTCCGTAGGATATTGACTCCCAACGTTGAAGGAACATAAAGACACATAAAACCGCCCATGCCGTGCTCGCAAGCTCAAGAAATAACTGAGGGAATGAAGAAGTAGGTGTGGAATGAGTAAAAAAAAAAGGAGCATTATCTCGTCTCGTCTCGTCATCAATGTCATAGGCTGAAGAAAAAGGGCCAAGGAAAAGCAGAGGGTATCAAGCTCATTGGTTCAAGTTCGAGATTTTGCTCCTTCACCCACCCCCTTCAGGTAGAATATTCCCTAGACTTCGTAGAACCTCGATAACAGGCATGTCTCTTGTTCCCGCGCTCGCCTTCTCCCGCTCCTCACGTTGTCGAAGTCGTAGAGCACTGACACTGAGAACCTTGTCTGCTTCCTTGCCTGCAACCAGAACCCGCTGCTCGAGCTTGTGGACGTTGTCGGCCAGTTGATCAACCTGGAACTCAAGCGACGACTGGATGGTTCGTAACCTCGATTCCGTTTGTGACCAAACAGCATCGAAGCATGCTTTCTCGTCTGCCAGAAACCCTCTAATCCTGCCTTCCTCTGGATCTAGAAGATCAAAATCAGGTAGAACAATAGGACCAGTCTCATCTTCGGAGAAAAGAGGTGGTTGTTCAGGCGGAGGTTTTCGTATTGCTTGCCATGCCTTCTTCTCCTCTTGTAGTCTGGGGCAGTTAGTTTTGAGCTTTAAAATATGCATATCTCTCTTGACGCACCTTTTTATGTTAATCTCCAGTTGAGCCAGCTTTTCATCAAGCTCCAGATTTCTAGGATTGGGCTTCAATACCACAGGAGCTTTGGGCGCGTCATCCTCTCTACTAAACCAGTCTGAAAATTCAGATCGAGCCGCAAAATCCTTAAGTAGAGCGTCTTGAATGGCACGAGCTGTTCGTAGTCAGTATTTATCACGTCAAAATCCTCAAATGCAGCCTGTGCCTGGGAAACTTACCACCAAGAATAGCATTAGAATTCGGTGTGCCATGAGGAGGCTTTCCTGCCAGTGCGCGCTCACCACACCAAGTCAACAGTTGCTTCATGCGCCGAGGTTCTGTTAAACCTTCGGCTTCGATATGCTTGTAGAAATCTGCCGGATTGACTTCTCGGTGGGGTATTGCCGTCTGGCCGCTCTCGATTAAAGAGCTCGCCCTTCGTCCGCGGTTACCCAAGCTACTCCGTCTGTTGCCATTACCCTTCTTCCGCATCTCCTTGTTCCTGTTAATGATGGGCGTGTCGCTCATGGGCAGAGCAATAGTAGCCGATTGCACGGGCGCTTCATGTTGGGGCGAATTATCCCAGTCCGGAGGCGGTCGAGCTGGCGGTTTTGCGCGATGGCCGCGTTTCTTAGATGCCCCGTTCACTTGGGGAGCTGGACCTGGCGCCGGTGCTGTTTCTTCTTCGGGTTCAGGTTCTGGTACTGGTATTGGCTGAGGGGCTTCGTCTTCCAGCTTCTCTCCCGATCTTCGCGTGCTCCTTCTGGCCGGTTGTCTCTTGGGAACCTTTAGCGGGCGTTCATCTGACGCGTCCACACTCGCTTTTCGTCTGCTACTCTTCCTCGTCACGGGCTTTGTCGTCGCGTTCGTTTCCTTCTCGGGTGACTCTTCCTCCAAAATCGTTCCATTCGTCACCGAGCCCTTAGCAGCGCGTTGTTTTGCTGCAGGTCGTCCCCTCCCAGTCTTCTTCACTGGCTCCGGCTCCGGCTGTGGTTCGTCTGTCTTATCCGTCTTGACCCTCTTGGATTTTCGCACAAATGCGAAGTCATCGTCATGTTCATAGTCGGTCGCCGCCGCCGCTTTTCGAGCATCAGCGTGTTGTCTCTTCTGGGTGCCGTCACCGTCGTCATCCATCCACTTACCAGCGAGACGCTTGCTCAACCGTCGTTCGGGCTGCTTGCTCATGCTAATAACTTGAAGCGGCCGCCGAGTCGTCACCAGAGTCGTCATGGGTGGCGCATTCGGGGACCGTTGGTGATTGTAGTCTAAATTCCCGGGGTCGTGATAGCGGGAAGTCGTCGGTTCGTTGTGATTGTGGTGGAGGCGCTGAGACTGTCGCGCAGGGCCAAGAGGCGCGTCGCGTCGTGATGCGCGTGTCGTCGATGATTAAAAATGCTCTAAAAGTTGCTCAAGTGATATCGCAGTTCAATTCGCGATGGCTCGATTGAGCTGCGGTCTTGTAAATAGAGGTTTGCGGTTCGCGACGTGGTTGTGATGGTTTAAGCGCATTGCCTTGTTTACATGAGGGATGATTTACCCATTTCCCGCGCTATACCTATCTAGGCCATCGCCAACTACCGCCCCACTTCAAACTCCTCCCATCCTCACCGAAAGCTGCATCGTCAATGCCGACCCAAACACCGAGTCTAAGACAATCCAAGAAATCATCTATCAGTGCGTCGATTACAGCGCAAAATGCAATTGTTCAAGAGCAACATTCAATTAAAGTAGACTAACGATATATACATCTCATTCAATGGTAAACCCTCCTTGTTTTCTCTGGCTCACAAGAGGTATCAATCCACATACATGATCAAGACTCACTCTCGTCGACATAGGGCAATCATCATGTTGGTACTCTTCGTGTTTCATAGTGCAACTATCATTCATTCAAACCAAGCAGCTTCTTGTTGCTTGCAGCTACTTACGAAATATCACTAAACCAGAACACCAAAGACGTTCGTCCCCAAAGATCCGAATCTCTCAAAACGCCTCCCCAGGCACCAAAACAGTCCGCCTGGCCAAACACCTTTTTGAAGTGCGCGTTCCGTGTGCCTTGCCAGAAAAAAAAAACCTACGTACGTACAAGTTAAAAGTTGTAAGGGCGCTGCCTCTAGTCAAGAAACGCTCAACAGAAAGGCGTTCTCGAACAAGAGTGTAAAGCCGTCTCCAAAACGTCTTCACAATCTCTTGACCTCAGACATCGTCCCCGTCTGAATGTTATGTTTCCTCTGATCAAATATTGTACAGTCCAAAGGTGAAGTGAAGATACAAGCCGGCAGGCCCTCGGAACGGCAAATCCTGCAACCCCATGTATATGCGTATAATAATGATTACCTCGGTGGGAGTGGATCGTCCCGTAACTGAGGGAAGAAGGTGTCATCAAATCCATGAAGCATCTGGTTCGGTGAGGAACCATATTTTGGTTGATTCACCTCAGCTTCTGGACCTGACTTGGGCGATAACTCGCTCTATGAGAAACGCCGCTGGACACCCTGACCAGCCATGACCTGCTGGTTGGGCATGGGCGCTCCCATGCCGTAAGGGTTCATCTGGGGATTGAATGGCTCCACAACCTGAGACATAAAGGCGCCGTGGATTCCTTGCTGCTGGGTGACTGGGCAGTCCTTGTGGGCAAGGAGGAGTGTCTTGAGGTTGACAACTTCCTCCCTAAGCTGAGTAATTTGTGCCGTCAAGGCATCATTTTCAGTGCTGAACATCTCGACCTTAGTCTGCAGGTTGGCGAGCCACTGCTTCTTTCTTTGACGACACTTGAGAGCAGCAACACTATGAACAGGTTAGCTCTAGTTTCAAAAGGAAGTGACAAAATTGAATACATACCGGTTACGCTCAAGGAAGTTCTTTCGCTTTTCCTCATCAGTCATCTTTGACTTTGAACCCCCGTCTTCATACTTCATCTTTTCGTCATCAGACATATCCATATCCATATCCATAGACATGGCACTGTTTATCTTCGACTTCTTGTTGGCGGGAGCCTTGGCTGGGGGCTCATCAGCCTTTCTGCGACCATTGGTCGAGGGAGGGTTCTTCTTGCCCCTGCCCCGAGTGTTAGGCCTAGCCTGATCACTATCGTCTGAGCCCATGCTTCCCTCGCTCATACCGCGAATGGAGCCGACAGAGCCACCGTTAACACTTGACATTTGTGGTGAGGTGTTCATGTTCTGGGGTGCAACAGGGGCAGGATGTGCGTGGCCAGGAGCACCTGATGTGACAGCGTACTGGTTCGCGTTCTGGGCACCGTTTCTACCCTGGGCCAACATGAAAAGGCCGTTTGCCGCGTCGTTATCGTGGGGGTCGAAGGGGCCCGATGCAGGCTTCGCTTCGGTTTTAGTATTAGATGCTCCGTTGGGCATTTCTTGGGGTTGAGAGGTGACTGAAGGTTGGGGTTGCGGCTGGGGTTGGGAGGATTGTTGTGCTTGAGACCGTGGAGCAGCGCCGTTCTGGTCACGTTTCGCGGCAGCGCTGATAGCAGTTCGATGAAAATCGAGGGTGCTGGGTGTAGCTCCGCCGCTGGCAAGTTGGGCAAATAGTGCTTGGGAATTGGGACTGGGGGCAGGGAACATAGAACCACTGCCACCTGGTGTTAAACCCGTCCGCAGAGAGGATTCGTTAGGAGTAGGAAATCCACCACGGAGGTGATGAGTGTCGCCAAAATAATCGTTAGCCGGGCCAGAAAGCATTGCTGGGCTTAGAGGACCTGTGCGCAAAGAACCTCCTCCCCAGTTGAATGGTGTCGCGTTGGTGCCGGGCAGTAATGAGGAAGGTGATGTCAATGCAGCGACTGAAGGCAATTTTGTTCCTCCTGGTGTCTCTGGAGCGCCCCCGAAGGACTGCTCGAATGGATTGGGCTCCAGACTGAGTGATCCGCCGGCCTGAACCGCGAAATAGTCGGGGGTGTTGCCTTGTTGTTGACTGGGTCGAGGAGGAGGCGCAAGAGGTTTGGCTTGTTCGGCATTGGCAGCCTCTGTTTTCACGGGCGGATCGGCTGCCTTCGTGTCGGTCGTGGTATCTGCGACAGGGCAAGATGTGAGCAGGTGTTACAGACAATCGACGAAAGAAGCCTTAGGTCGACGATGACGGAGGACAAGAGACGGAGAAGGAAAGCGATGACGAAAGTGGACGGTGATGAAGATGGGATAGGGATGCTTGAAGACCGATGACGAGTATACGTCATGGCAACGGGAAGGGGGAAGGCAGAGAGGCTATGCGTGTATAGTAGACAGACAATGCAAGTGCTATGACTACCTTATGCTATTGCTAGAGCAAGGAGGGGATGGGGTACAGGATGAAATTTCCAAGAACATACCTGGTCGTGGAGGAGAGTTGTTGGATTGCTTGGGGGACTTAGACTCACCTCCAGCAGAGGCTTCAGTTGTAGTCCCCATGATGACGATGATGTATTATATCTGGGGCTGGCGGCAAGGTTGGTCGAACTGAACTGGACTGGACGTGTGGGGTGGGTGGCAGTAAGAGCGATGATGGAGGAAGACGAAAAAGTCAAATGAGGTCAGAGGCGAAGATGAGCAGAAAAGCAGCGCGGCAGCCGTCTGCGACTATACTATAGGACGGGACGGTTTAAGAGATAGACCGGGGGCGATATGGCCGTTTTTCGACAAGTCAAAACCGCAGACACAGACAACGCACAGCATATGCTCCGAAGCTTCTCCTACCAACAAGGGGAATGGGAATGTGTCCTCGAACGCGTGTGCAGAAGAGAAATTCCTGATACTCGACACTCGACGTCAAAGAAGCAGAGGCGAGAGTGAAGAGGCGCGCGCGTCTCAGCGTGGAACGGACAGACTAAGCGAAAGATGATAGAGAATATTAGGGGATAAGGAAAGACAGGCGCGAAAAGCGTTTGCAGTGGAGTTGCGGCTCGTGCCTGGCAAAGATACGGATTTGCGGTCGCAGCGTCTCGGACAGCGACAAAGCGGGCGTTGCTTTGCTTGCGGGATTGCGTCGATGGACGAGGATTGTGAAAGGATCAGATTGAGAAAAGACGTCAGAGATGACGTTGTGGGCAGCGAGGGAGAAGAAGGCGCAGAAAAAGGCGGCGGCGGCTGGGCTCCTGAAGGCCTGGGGGGGGCGAAAAAAATAAGGACGCTAAGCCGGCTGACAAAACCCACTGGCCACCCCTTCCTTGGAAGAACGAGCGCGCACTGTGATTACTGTAATCCGGATTGCATCGTTCGATCCTTCCCCTCCAAAAAGGTCCGGGGAGCCAACCAGACGCGCTCGCCTTGGACAAATTATTTTGATTTAGTTGCAAGGAAGACAGGGGGGATAACGTTTCACTGAATGAGAACCCGGCACGGGACAAGCAGTCCAGTAGACAGAAGTCCCAGAAGTGAACCAGAAGCAGGCGATCGCGATGAACTGGCAGCATATCACGCATCGGTGATTACGGACGGACTTAGTGCCGCCGGATATTTCCACGGGTCAATGATTAAACGTTTTAGAGTATCAAGATTGCGCATTTGAAAAACATTGGTTCTGAATTCAAGCTCAACATAAAATTAACAACCATTTTAAAGTCGAAGTTTCCTTGAATGGTTGCTTGAAACTTGAAATTAGATATCCAGTTCTGATACTGTGCGGATACAGAGCGCTAGCATCTTTGCAGACTCCACCCCCCATTTTAAGCAAGAGGCAGCAACAGAGTGGATCCCCCGACCGGAGCACCGCCGTCATTCCCACCTTCCTAAACCCAATTGGCCTGGCTCACGTCGCGATGACGCAAGGAGGCCTTGTCAACCTCATGTTCACAACAGCAACAATTCCTTCACCACCCTCACTTGGAAACGTAGGCGGTCGTGAATTGGTATTCGTTCAGTCTCGTGGCTCCGTTTCTGGCTCACTGACTAATCTCAATTACTGTATTGTTTCAAGCTTGACTAAGATTGCGATATCAAGCTTTAGCACTGATTCCTGGTGCAAAAGCTCCGTGCTTGATTCTAGGATTCGGTCTGGGGCACGCTCCCGCCCCTTGTCTGGTCTTTTTTTCTGGTTCTGGAAACGAAATGGATCAATGTCACGTTTCTGCTCGCCTGTCTCTATGTATCAGATGCAGATTCTCTACTCATCGAACTGTTTGGACACGCGCTACTGCTTGTGTTTTGCTGTGTTTCCTATCTGCATCTTGAAAGATAGTTTATCTTTGTTGTTGCACATGCTCTTAACCTTGCCAGACAGGTTCACGGTCCTCCTCTACATCCACGAATTTATAATTCGAGGCGTTGTTGAGGGATCGACGCCGGCTGCAACACCCCCCTGAACTTTACACAACACACACATGCACTTTGCTCAGGAAAAAGCAGAAAAACGGACTGTCTTGGACGAGTTATCGGTGCTTGCTTGTGCTGCAAGCCCCTTTCTAACCTCTTGACACGACTTGACCGACTGTTATCCCCATGTCTCTCCGGCCGGGGCCGCACCGAGAGAGGCCGTACGGGAGCTTTTCCCCTCTGCCGTACTTGATAACCAACCCCAACCCCCTTTGTTAGTGGCAAACTGGCGAGAAACCTCCGTTCTTTGAACTCCTTCCATTTCATACTTGCTCTTGACTGGATAGGTTTTCTTGTTCCAAATCGAGGCTGCACGCTAACGTCTTACCCCCTGGACTGTATCGGATCCTCACCTCAGTCTGGCCATTCACAAGTGACATCGCGTGTATTCGCGTACGAGTGTGTGCCTCCCCGCGAGTCCGTCTATTGGATTTGACAGGAGCCAGAGTTTTCGGCAGTCACGATGTTAAACCTCAGATGGCGTTCGTTTCATCCTCGAGATTTCGGCGATATTCAACAGATGCCTCTAGCAGTTGCGGAAGGAACTCGTCCATATAGTCTCAACCAGAGAGAGGCCAGTATTGAAACAAGCGCGATGCTTCAAGTCAAGTGATAAGAACGCGGTTGCACCAAAATGAAGGACACACAGTGTCACATTGGAGGCACAGACACGCCCGAGGACAAGCACTGTGTCGATACTTGCAGATGATGAAGCGCAATATGACTTGCCCATGACGTCAGCTTGCTCGTTCGTTGAAGAGTGAAGAGAAGAGACAATCTTTACTGTAAGGCCTCGTTTCCCCCCCTCACCTTTTTCAGCAACCGTCCAAGGAATGCTACCTCGGCCTCCGTTACGGTCCAGTTTTGCTCAACTTCACATCCCCGGACCAGAATCAGATTGGCCAGCTTGGACCTCCGTTCCGTTCAAGCCGGGTCCTTGCCTTGCATTTCTAAGCGTCTATTTCCAAGCTTTTCCATCGTCCAAGACTCCAAGCTCTTGCTGTCCCCGTGAACTAGCTGATGGTGCCAACATGAATGTCCAGGGGGTGGGACAGGATTGTGATATGGTATCCCTGCTCCTTGCTCCTGGTTTACAGTAGAGTACAACAGAGACTCACCAAACACACAGACATGATATTGTATGGCATGGCATGGCATGGGCAACTTGGAGGCTCAGGGCATCCATGTTATGGATCACTTCCCCACGCAAGCACCAGGAACAAGACCCGCCGACCTTGAATTATGACGCAAACCTAGCACAGCATACGAGGTAATCGATTTATCTGTTGCAGACAATGAAGACGAAATTGACAATTCTGGAAATCTGGAATAAGGCCGGAGTTGGGTCTGCGGCCCCATGGAAATCTTGGTCTAAACTTGGACAACTTTGAAGCATGCAGCAGAGCCTCCCAGAACTCTAATGCCCCAGGTTATGAGATTATGACGTTTGAGTGGACTCGGCCGAGCGCCAAGCGCCATTCCAGCAGCGATATAGCATTGCATTGAATCTCATCCACTGCTATCACGTTCAGCTTGCGAAAACAAATTGCAAATCAACAACCCCATCAACGTGATTTCCTGGTTCCGGCGATCATGTTGATTAGACCGGACTGTACTGTAATCAACAACTTGTTGGCGCGTCGGTCCGTTCTGGTAGTGTCCGCCCGTACAGTCGTCCGTCTTACAGACAGATCGGCCATTGAATGATAATCGAGATATGGATGCCACATGATCGAGATTCGGTGTGCGACGCCGTCTCAGACTGGAGATAATGGATGTGTTTTTTGAGTGCGCCAAGCCTTAAACGGCGGTGCACGTTGTTGGTCTGTTGCCTCGTGTACAAAAACGTCTCGATAGAGTAATTCTGGTGTGCTTCTGACGTATCGCATTCTCCGCGCCAGATCTCTCTCGAGTCGTTAGTTTGTGCCATAGTCACGGCTCTTGGCCGGATCTACAGTTGGAGAAGTGACTTGTTACACATCGGCGCGTTCCCGTGAGGTTACCCTAAACCCACAGATTGGCGAGGAAGTCAGGTCTTGCCGGGTGTGACATCTGTTTATGCTTACAAATATAAACTATGTCTGCATGACTTTCACTTGTTCGGTTCGTCCGCGCGCTTATACTGGCTTTGTGTATTGGATGTTGACGGTAGCTCGGCATATTAGGTTGTATATTTGCATGATGCTACCACCAACGACATAAATCGCTGTTCCTGAATCGACAAACTGACTTCAAGCGCATAACCTAAGACAGACAGTCGAGAAACCACAATGAAGCACAAAGTTGGTATAACGCCCAGCCAGAATCATAACGGGGTTCTAAATATACATGCATAATTGCTTTGTAGTGAGTATAATATAGTCTGTACAAAAGTTACAACCCAGAATAGGAACTGAATGCATGAGTATATTATTAGAAGTATAAATTGGCTCTGATGATTAATAAAACTATGTGAACCGAGCCGCAATGCGGGACGTTTTCGTTAATTAGGCGAGGCTCAAAATACATCGTGTCTATTCTCGTGTTATTTCCCTAGAAAAGGCTACCTCTGATTCGTCATCTATAATTATCGCTATGAAAC
>JABEXW010000065.1:0-34043 GCA_013266185.1 Fusarium sarcochroum | reverse complement strand
AGCCTGTATAATAAGAATAATAATTATATATCTTTTGGAACCATGGAGAAAATGGATATAATATATTTTAGCAGCCTGGACCTTATTTCTCATGCTGCAATGTCAAGATTTAGGGTAGGTTCCTATCCCGCTCGGTGATGTCCACCGGGAGTCCCCGGAATCTAAGTACGAGCCTGTGTCGCGTCACGTCCAGACGCGTAAAAAAAGGAATCACACGTGACACCAAAACCCAACCAGCCGAGTTCAGGCCGAGTGTTCATCCGGCGGCTCCGCAACGTGCGTCGAATAAAGAAAAGTTTCGCATTAACGAATCATTTAGCAACAGCGGAGTCTAGTCCACCTTGGGAAAGCTAGCTTACGAACCGTTTGTCGTCGGAGCTCTCATTAGTCAGGCGCAGTATTTGGCAGCCTTTATCAGTAGAATCCGCGGAAATACAACAGAGTTCCACCGGAGAAGTGGAAACTATTCGGGTGAAGTCCCTCAAGCTCGAATCTATCCCGGGATCCAGGCCTTGAAGACTGAAGTGTTGGAAACAGTTTTTACGAAGAATGGCATTATCAATAATGTATATATTCGACTATGCAGCTCTGCGGATTCTGGGGCACTCGATTTGTACCATCAGACAAAATCTTCACACTCCTCACATCCCAACTACTCAATATCAACCATGCCATTGACACCTTCTCAAATTGACATCGTCAAGTCAACAGGGCCTATCTTGAAGGTTCATGGAGAGACTATTACATCTCTTTTCTACAAGAATCTGATCGACACATACCCTCAGCTACGCAATATCTTCAACCTCAGCCACCAAAATGATGGCGCCCAAGCAAAAGCCCTAGCTGGCGCCGTACTCGCTTACGCCACCCACATCGACAACCCTCAGGTTTTGTTGTCTACTATTGAGCGCATCGCCCAAAGACATGTCAGCCTGGGTGTCTCGGAGGACCAGTACGCCCTTGTTGGCGAGCAACTCATCAAAGCTATCGGACAAGTTCTGGGAGATGCTCTGACTGACGAGATTGCCGATGCTTGGACAGCTGCGTACGGCCAGCTAGCCGACATCTTCATCAACCGCGAGAAGCAACTGTATGAGGAAGCCGGCGAGTGGGCCGGCTGGAGGAAGTTCAAGATCTCCAAGCGTGAGAAGGAAGCCGACTTTATCACCAGCTTCTACCTTGTTCCCTCTGATGGCAAGACACCGCTACCAGAATTCCAGCCTGGTCAGTACGTCAGTCTTCGTATCAGCGTTCCGGAACTCGGAGGTATTTTCCAATGCCGTCAGTACAGCATGAGCAAGGCGCCCAATGGTGATCACTACCGAGTGAGCATCAAGAAGGAAAGCTTCACTTTGGAGAACAAGGTCGAGCCTTTGCCAGGTACCGTGTCCAATCTTCTTCACAACCACTACCAGGTCGGTGATGAGATCGAAATGACAATTCCTCGTGGCGAATTTTGGCTCGACATCGAGGACGCTACAAAGGCTGAAGCGCCTCTCGTCTTGATCTCGGCGGGAGTTGGTGTCACTCCCCTCATGTCCATGCTGGAGTCTGTGCTGAACTCACCGCGTTCCAAGATGACCAAGAGGCCGATCATATGGCTACACGCAGCTCGAAACACTCAGCAGATGGCATTTGGTGAACATCTTCGGAGTGTGTCTAAGGAGCATGAGAACGTCGAGACTGTCATCTTTCTCAAGGACGTGGAGCACAACGATAAGAAGGGCGAGAATTATGATATCGAGGGAAGACTAGATCTTGATGTCTTCCGTGAGAACAAGGAGGAGGTTTTAGAGAATGACAAGGCCCAATTTTTCATTTGTGGTCCTGCACCATGGATGGTGGCTACGCGGGATAAGCTCCAAAGTATGGGAGTCGCACACGATCAGATCAACCTGGAGCTTTTCGGAACTGGAAGTGTAAACCAGGGGTAGAGGGTGATGAAAGATGTAGAATAGACTAGATAATAGAGCGATAGACAGATGTATAAACTGTACGAATAGATGGCGTCGTTTTATGAGCTGAAACCTTTATTGGAAGAGACTACCTGCTCGGCTTCATTGTCCTTGAATAGCTAGATATAGATACCTGAAGCAGTTCCAGAAATGTGCTCAGGTTCGGAAGATCACTTTCTGGACTTTGGACTGATTGAATAGCTCGTAGCCTTGCACTGCTTCGGAGAGCGGGAGAATGTTGTCAAAAAGAAAACTATACGAGGTTAGCATAACTGATCCATCATAATCTACCTTATGATCAGAGAAGGCACTTAGAGTAGAGGGACACATACCCAAGAGAGTGTTGTTCTTGTTTTAAGACTTCCATCGCTTCGTGAAAAATGCTTCTCACAGGACAACGTCCCATTTGTAAGCGAACGTTTTTGCTACCCTTGGTTAGACTCACTATGCTCGAAGGAAACAGCGGTAACTCACTTGTAAGCCGCACTTCCCGACCAGGGAATCTGCACGAAGTCAGTACTACGCCGTTTAAGGCGTCTTAGAAACAGACATACCTCAGCGTTGTGAACGCCAATACTGCTAATGGCACCAAATGAACGAACCAAGTCGAACGCTGTTCGAAGCGCTGGCGAGAGACCAACGACTTCCACTATGATATCAGCACCGCGACCGTCAGTAACTGACTTGACACGGTCCATCATTCCAGCCTTATCCTCCATGAAATTGAGAGGTTCAGCCCCAAGCTTCGCTGCCTGATCGAGCCTGGCCTGAACACTGTCCACAGCAAATAAATGCTTTGGCTTGAGAGCAGCTGCGGCAACGACGGCACATAGTCCGACAGGGCCGCATCCTATCACCACAATGGTTGAGTCCTGCAAGTCAAGTTTCGGCATCATCTCTACCGCGCTCCTGACGCCAAAATACCCAGTTGGAAAAATGTCGGCCATGAGAATTAGAGCTTGGTCAGATATTCCTGCCGGGGCTTTGATGATGGTACCATCTGCGAATGGGACACGAACGTATTCAGCCTGGGCTCCGTCGAGATGCGGAGAGCCGAGGGCCTGACTGTTCACGCATCTTGCTGAGCCACCATTGTGGCAGTAGTAACATTGACCGCTGTCGCGTTACGTCAGTACAAGTCAGAGGACAGCTGGAGCGACCATAAAAAAAACAGAGAAGTGTCGAGGAATTGGTAACCAAGTCTCACCAGAGTTGGAGGGACCATGACAAAGAGAAGTTTATGTCCTACCAAGAAGCAGTGAAAGGTGAAACGACCTTATCTCCAATCTTGACGGACTGAACGGCAGGGCCTAAAGCGATAACTGTACCCGTAAACTCATGACCCATAACAAAGCCAGGCTCTGTCGGCTCAAGTCCTCGATAGAGATGCAATTCCCTGAGCTATTATCAGCATTTGGATCTTGACGGGTTGGAACGAGAGTAAAGACGAACGATCCGCATAATGCAGTCAAGTTGACCTTTATAATGACATCCTGCGGACTCTGGACTGGTAGAGGTTAGGCAAGATTGATGAAGGGTTGGTGGTATGGGTAGGTTATATACTTTGTGGCACAGGTCTATCCTGTACAGAGATCTTAAATGGGCCATCGAAGACGACAGCTTTCATGAGGTCCGAAGTCGACATTCTGACAGAGGTGAATTGAGCAAACTGAACTAGCTCGTGATATAAGTTGGTCTAAGAGTGGCGACCATATCTATAATTATTCTCTTTCTCGATAGTTTATATAGTCTTTTCTGAGAACCTTCTCTTCCCTAGACGGAACTTTGATCAACTTCCGCGGAAAATGCCTTAACAATGTTTCGTCTTCTTTATCCAATTATAAGCGACTTGAGTAGCTCACGTGAGCGGCAATCACATTGCACGAGGAAACTACCGTCCATGTGAGACCCGCTTTGTGAAGAAAAGTCAACGTAATTGGTAGAGATTAAAGGCTCGCACTTTATTCACGTGCCTCAAGTCCTTAGTCATACTCCGCGGAGTTTCTAGTTCTTTTCCTATCAAGGAACAATCATCATGGATTCAGTGTCAGGGACTCAACCACGCCGCAGCCGACAGGCCTGTGAACCCTGTCGGTAAGTCAACAAACTAACTAGAAAGAACCCCCCACCAACATATACACACAGACGAAAGAAATCCAAATGCACCGGAGAGCGACCCATTTGTTCATTTTGCGAGCGACTCAACCTGCTCTGTGAGTACGCTCTACGAGGCAGTTCAATACAAGATAAGACTATCCGCCAACAGAGAAGCCAGAAGTAAGTCATTGCATAACCGGATATTGCAGTCTTGTTCTCATTGAGATTGCAGACAGTCTACAAAAGACAGAGTTCGAACACTCGAATCGCAGGTTGCTGCCCTGTCCGAGTTACTCAGGTGCGCTACGGTTTGAACGCTGATTGGTCATCTCAAAATTGACCGGCTTTTTAGTAGGTCAAATGGTGTTCACGATGTTCAAGCTAGTGTGCAAACACAGCCAACAGCTTGCAGCATAACTCAAGATGGAGATTCCTCTCTGGCCATCGATACAGTCTCGGGCGAACGAGCCACGACAACCTTCTCGGAGAGCCAGTAACGTTTACTGATATTGATATTTCAACAAACATGGATCTGATCTGCGCAATAGGCCCGACCCCCCTCAAGATGTATTGAATCACTTCGTACAAGTGTACGGCACAACAGTGCACCTACAACCTCTACCTTTATTCGAACTTGACAGCCTAAGCACAAAGCTACAGAATGCTCCCCAATACTTTGTGCATAGCTTCCTAGCACTTATGCTTGAGTTCTCTACACATGAGTTTTACCACAACAGCCACTCAGAAGCCGCCAGATTCTACAGTCGTTCCGCAGCAGCTACTACACAGCGTGTCGCTGCCGAGGGAAATCCCCGAGCAGAAGTCATCCAGGCTTTAAGCATGTTGGCACTGAAAGATATTGCAGGTGAAATGCCAAACATAAACATTTCAGACCTCCTACTTATACTCCTGTAGTAAGCGAATTGTCCCGGGCTTGGATGTCTGTAGGCACAGCGACCCGGTTAGAGAGCATCCGCAAGCTCCGACAGCACGATTTAACAGACGTCGAAGACCAAGACGTAGAAAACAGATGTTACTGGAGCATCTACATGATCGAGACCATTTTCTTTCCTCATATGCCGCGGGCTCCAGAGTCTGACCCGGCCCGAAAACATCCATCGAGTTTGGAGCCCCCACCGCCGATACCCCTTGATACGAACGAGGCCAACACTCTGGACTTTGATAATGCCATTGGTGCGACCAACGATTTGGGGATCAATACGCATGCAGGGAGGATGATTGCCGTCTGGAGCCAAGTCGCCTGCCATCTTCATGAGATTAGAGTGGGAAAAGTTCAGATACCCTGGCTGCCGGATTCGACATACTCCAAGCTTAACCTCTCCCTATTCGAGTACGAGGCTCAGTTCCATCAAAGACACTTGATGAGGAGCCTGTTTCCCTTCAAGAGGCAACCGGATGAGATGCTGGCTTACCGTCAGTACTGGCACCCCTGGTTGACAACACATGTGATACTGCACGCGTCCCTTGCGCTGCTTAACCATCCTTTCATTCACCTCGTTGCTTTGCGCCGCAATAAAGGCATAAGGCAGTCTAGACTATTTCTACAGCAGGTAGTGGACCAGGCCTTGTTTCATTGTGGATGGGTTTTCTGGCTCATTGGCATATTTGAAGACTTGTCGGTAGAGGTTTCCAATCCTCTGATTGGGTTAGCCGTCGCAGCAACGTCTACCATACCATGGCTTTACCAATTTACCAGGAATGTCGATGTTGCTCGAAAGGCTCGTCAAAACCTGGCCAAAGGAAAAAGGTTCCTTGAACGCTTATCGCAAACTTGGCCATGTGTGTCTCACAAGGTATGCAAGAGTACCCGCTATAAGAAGATGGGCATTATCGTTAACCATTGCTGATGAAAACCTCCAGCTTGAAAGCCTCAATCGGTTGCAGTCACTTGTTATAGGAACTCAAACAGAAGTCGGGGCCACCGACACAACCATCAGCTTCCCCCCTTCTATGATATGGGAGCTTCTCGATCCCGTCATCCACGACGCTGCATTGTTCACCAGTAGTCAAACCTCACCTTCAGAAAGTCAGCCAAACGTGAGTATACATGTTACCACGGACTTTCTGCACCCTTTGGCCGATGATAATGTTGCCGAGCCGACATTTAGTCAAGTCAATTGGGAAGACAGTCTCATGTATGGGAATGAATTTCTCCCAGACATGTATCCTGCATCTCTAGTACCTTTCGACTTCAACGACCTTTAGTCTTTATCTGCGCGCCTCCTTTCTCGGCCTCAATATCTACCACCGTTCTCAGATCTTTGCTTGCTTTTTGTTACCACTGGTTCACATGGTCCTAAATGTCCCAGAGTGTAGTTGTATCATTTTATTTATTTTGCTCCAATGGTTTTCCGGAAATGAAAAATCGCTGCGCAAGTGAGCGCAAAGAATTTGGCTTCTTAAGCACAAAAAGACGAGATTACTGTCATGAGCTCCAATCCTTTGCCATATATCCCTATAGAGGACCTGCATTGGTGTGGATGATGAAGAATCTAGATCTGTGACAGCTCAGCATGGATAGCTAGACGGTTAAACCATAGCCCTATATCATAGGATGCAGGGGTCTGGAAAAGCAACTTCCGTATTTCCGCTCATACATTTGCCACAACGTGATGGTAACATCACTTCAGATTCGTCATCCGCGCTTATACTGGGTTCCCAATGGCTGTTCTCAAGACCAACAGATGCTATGATTTATAATCGGTATACCAGTCTAGCCCTTCGGCCTCCCTGATCCCCGTAGCCCTACATACTGTGAGATAAGCCGTAATTGGCTGCTTTATCTGTTCCCATTGTTACATGTAACCCCACGTTAAGCAACTTTTATCGAGGCTAGGCCGCGACTGGCTACTCTCTAGCCCTGTTAGGCGCATTAGCTCGTTGCGGCGAAGCGAAAGTCCCTGCACAATCTACGTAAGCTGAGAGTAAGCTGTCAATGAAAGAGTACTGTAGAATCTCTAGCCACGAATGAAATGTTGGTCAAATACCACTTTCACCCTAGCGTAGCCTCTTGGCCAGTGCGGAACGTCTTCCCTAGACGCCAATATCCTGAGATCCTACATATGTTAGGCTGCAAACATTACGAAAAGTACATCATTATCGAGCGGAGTACAGTCTCCAGCTGTACCTGGCTGTTATGGGGATGATTAATATCCCGGTGCTACCTGCTTGCTACAGAGCTAGAGGTATAAATCACCCCTATGCCCTCCAACTTCTTTCTCTTACTTTCTACATCACTGCCAGACAAAAGTTTCACGTACTCAAATAACACATCAACGCTAAACAACGCCACGACTTGACATCCAAAATGACTTGTGACGACTGCAAGACGGGCTTTCAATGGAATGGCACCCCGGTTGGCAAAGAATCCACGCTCAACGGTGCCACAGCCTACGTGACTGGCGATTCGAAAGATACAGCCATCCTCGTTCTGACCGATTTCTTCGGCCACACACTTCTTAACACAAGGCTCCTTGCCGACCACTATGCGAAAGAAACCAAGGCCACGGTTTACGTACCCGACATGTGAGTCTCTTACGCTACTACTACAGTCCACAAGCTCACACTTGCACTTAGTTTTGGTGGCGAATTCGTGCACCCTGACGCATTGTCCAACCCTGAACGAGCCAAAGACTTCAATTTGGGGGCGTTTCTCGGTCGTAATACCAAAGAAATTCGTTGGCCAGAGATCAAAGCCGCTGCGGAAACCCTTAAGTCCCAGTACACTAAGGTTGCAGCAATTGGCTTCTGCTACGGCGGCTGGGCTTGCTTCAAGCTTGCTGCTGACCCCTCTCTCATTGATGCTGCCTCTACAGCCCACCCATCTGGGCTCGAGAAGCATGAGATTGAAGGGGTGAAGGTTCCCGTGCAGGTCTTGGCCCCTGAGAATGACCACGAGTATACGAATGAAATGAAGTCGTACACATTCGAAACACTGTCAAAGGCAGGTGTGCAGTGGGAATATGTCCATTTCCCGGGTCTTCGGCACGGATTCGCGTCGCGTGGTGACCCAAATGACACGAACCAGAAGAATGGACTTGAGAGGGCAAAGAGGAACGCAGTTCACTTTTTCAACGAGTATTTACATTAGTATCACTCAACGTTTATCGTAGGTACCGGATATAGCAGCAATATACTGCTTACAACGCTATTGTATGACATTTCCGAAGGTCAGGCGATATGCCTCTCACGTCCGTGACTTGCGGTGATCTCCTAAACTCTCAATACGAAAACGAGAAAAAGATAATGGTATACGAGCCGCTAGATCGGGTGCCTGGTGTTACTCATTTGTGAACGAATACGTTGGTAGGTTCATACCCCCTTAGGATTGGTATGCATGCTCATCCCAAACCTAGGGTCAATACTATAACAAATATCGTAGCTCGAATCAACTGCCTAATTGGGGTCTGGAGGATTTAGGCGACGGACCATGGACTTTGGAGAAAGCCCGACCAACTGAGGGATACGGTCGGAAGACATAAGCACTAATGCAGCAACCTCGGACTCTTAGAGTATAAGAAGCACAATACGTTGCGACTTTTCTGTGCCCGACTGCGTGACTAAAGTCGATCGTTCCTTGTTGAGACCCCTAAGAAAGTTTTTATCGAATATCAGCACTACCATGAGCGCAATAAAGCCAGTCATTGTCTTTGTTCCAGGTGCATTCCTCGGCGCCGGACCATATGCATCTTTCGCAAAAACACTTCGTGCAAAAGGCTACACCGTAGATGTAGTTACACTTCCAAGCGCCGGCGATTTATCCTCCGAGACTCCGTCGTCACCCAAATGGAAAGACCTGGCGAGCAAGACAGTCGAGTCTGATGTTCAGGCAATTCAAGAAGTGTTATTACCCTACTTTGAGCAAGGCGAGCGCGTTGTGATAGTCGGGCATAGCTATGGTAGCATTCCAGCGATGTTGAGCATTCAAGGCCAAACCCTTGAGGAACGCACCGCCAACAACCTTGAAGGAGGAATAGTGGGCTATATCAATATCGCTGGCTTCACTTTTGGAGCCCGTGGCAAGAATACCATGGGTACTGAAGATGATCCCCCCCCCATGCCATATCATCATTTCCAGGTGTGTATCTTATTCATGGTAGCTACAAGCCAGTTCAAACTAGCTAATTCGCTCACTAGAATGGCATAGTTACTCTACAAGAGATAGCCAAGCCAATCTTCTTTAGTGACCTTTCTTCCGAAGGGCAAGATGCAATCTGGTCAACATTTCCCAAGCATCAGAGCTGGGCGTGTTTCTTATGTCGGCCAACCTTTATTGATGCAGATGTCAAAATTCCTAAAGCTTATATCAAGACTGAGCGCGACGAGTGCGTATTTCCAGCTTGGCAAAACGGATTTGTTATGGCTGGACAGTTTGACGTGGTGGTTTCTTTATCGACCGGGCATTGTCCTATGGCCAGCGCGCCGGAGGAATTGACTCGAGTTATCGATCAATTTGTCATTCAATCCACAGGATAGGATGCTAAGACCGTATGCACCAGGAACATTTCTACTTGGATCTCCGTTTCGAATCATTAGATAAAGTTGAGTTGATGCATGTGTACACGATAAAGGCCCAACAGAGAAATTAGCATAGCGGGACTAACAGGTGTCGTCTTTGATTGACTGTGGTTCTAATTTCACCTTTACACTAGTAGCTACCACTCATTTTATCTCGTACAAGACCCCCAAAATGACCTTTGAGTACTGTAGTGTTTATGGGAAGACCGTACTTCGGAACAGGTGCCTGTACATGCCATAGCATCGTCTCCAGGCCAGATCAGCTCTTTGAGATCTTCTTCCGATCCATCATACCAGATGGTCCAGCAATTATTGTAGAGGCAACTTGTGAGTGACTGCCAAAGCTTCAGCAAGTACCCTGTAGGAAGTCTCATCCAGCCCCAGGAACTACATTCCGTAGGTTCCCAGTCGTATTTGACTGCCTTGATAACGAATCCGCCCTTAGCAATATCTATAAGCACCGCCTCATCGGCAACAAGAGCGAAACGAAACCAACGTCCTGCCATGCTCTTTTGCATTCCATCGTGCTCATCAAGACATACGTTTCGAAGCTGGGGAATATCCATGCCATCAAGTTGCGATGGATCCTCGCGAGTTTCCAGGTGGAATAGCTTCCTGAGCCACTTCACATTGTCCATGAATTCGTGTCGGTTTTTATAATCATCTAGGTTCCATAAACGGCGTCCCTTCAAATCTTTCACATAATCTACATCTTCGTGGTATCCGAACGCGAGATCGGTTTGTCTCTTCAAGGCGTCAAGGAGCATCTCCCAAAGCCCATCAGACTCGGAACCGTAGTATGTGCGGTAAATAGAAAAGCCCCAGTTGCCATAATATTTGAAGTTTTCCGGTAGTTTTCTATCAAAGCATTCATGTGGCGCCTTTTTGACACCAGGCTGCCAGGGGGGGCTGCTATACGAGTTCGATCATTTCGTAAATTTCGGACATGTTTGTAGGTTGAGGTTATTCCAGTAAGAGTAATGTTACCGGGAAAGCTATACAAGTCCAAGGGTATAGTGCTGTGTGTATGAAGGAAGAACGGGGAATAAAATCGGCTGTTTAATCACGTTTTATTATCTTGAAATATTTATTTACCAGGGTACATGATTTATGCAATATATGGAATTTTCTTTCTAGAATAACCAGGAACAAATTGTCCGGGCCTCATTTTTACATTACCTTCGAGATAGAAGTGAAAATGCGAGAATTGGTGCCTAGTTATTCAATCTCAACTAATATGACAACCAGCGGCTCTCGTGCATCCCAAATATTGGAAGCCATCGCAACCACACTGCTTAAACAGTATGCTCCACAACCTTAGTAATCATGTTACATGGTTCCAAGATATGAAATAGCTACATCAAGCTAGCATTTCCGCTACTACTAGCTAGCAGCAGGAGTGATAAGGAAATGTCCAGGATATAAATACTTGATCCACAAATCAAATACACAGATCTGTTGGCTCAACTCAGCTTTGTCTACTTTTGGAAGGAGGGCACGCGACCACATGATACAGCCCGGCGATCAACGGAACTTTTGTTTTCTTGGCGAGAGATAACGGACAAAGCAGTCCGTGTACATAAAGATGGCCATTGCCGCCCATGTAATTGTTCTTTTGTTCTTCTCTCCAGTCTTGATTGCTTTGGTGTATTGTGAACAAGGTGATTTGAGAGGATCCCCATTGATCGTCAAGAGGTCGGGTTTGTGCTTCAACTAGATAATAACTCGTCGGAAATGCGCCTGTCATCAATTCTTGCCGGGGCGGCTTTGCTTCTGGCTCCATCCTCACAAGCCCTCAATATCTTGCTCAACAACGATGACGGGTTCGGTTCGGCAAACTTGCGTGAGCTGTATCGCATTTTCAAGGAAAACGGGCACAACGGTAACTTACCCCTCATCTCTACACCTCACATAGCAAGCGCTGACGTGACTACTCGCTAGTCTGGCTTGTTGCTCCTGCGACAAAACAGAGCGGCAAGGGTGGAGCCTCTGACTTTACGACCGAGGGTAACTTGACTGCACCATCGCAGTACGACCTGATTCCTGCGGGAGCACCTTCGGTATGTTGCCCTGAATGTTGTCGTGATGATTGGCATCTGACATGCTTGTGCTAGGTCGGCAGCGATCCCAAAGACAGCCAAATCTGGTACTACAATGGTACACCTGCGGCATGCACATTCGTTGCACTCGACTATGTGCTCCCCAAGTACGCCGATTTCAAGGTTCCTGACCTAGTGGTTACGGGTCCCAATTATGGTACCAACCTAGGTGGTTTTGTGTGGACTTTATCAGGAACTGCTGGTGCTGCGTAAGTATCCCTTTCTCATACGACCCGTCACAAATTTCTGACAACGCGACCGCTACAGATATGCTGCCACAAACCGTGGAATCCCTGCCATCGCCATATCTGCAAGCAACCAAGAAGTCCCATACTTTGAGCTAACTAACCGAACAAACCCTGCCACCTGGGCAGCCGAGGTCTCTGCCAAGTTTGTTGAACAGTTCATCGACACAGCGCCCAAGAACGGCCCTCTTCTGCCAATTGGTTACGGTGTCACCCTCAATCTTCCTGTCTTAACCGCCGATGACCACGAACCAGACTTTGTTCAGACCAGGCTAACTGGAAATGCACATGTAAATGAAGCTGTTCTTGATTCCAAGAAAGGGACGTTCACTTGGGCGAACATCAAACCATATGCTGCTGGTGTGAATGCCTGCATCAATGGTGACTGCTCGCTACCTGGTGAGACTTATGTCGTCGAGAATGGCAAGGCTTCTGTGTCTTTCTATACTGTTGACTACACTGCGCCCAGTACTGTATATACAAGATCTCTTCTTGATCGGGTTGCATCGATAATCTCAGATGCTTAAATGGGGGTTGTGCAAGTTTGGTGTGATGCCTCAATAGATACTTTTGCCTCTATAGTATTAGTCATCATAAAATTAACATTTGTGGATACTTTACACCAACGATTTTTATCTCTCAAACCAACAAACTCTTCAACCACAAACCGTCAATCCTCAAAGCCAACATGTCGGCCAAGAATACCACCAGTGGTGCTGCGTCAGGGCTACCAGCCAACGTTGAGATCTTTGCGCCAAAACATGCCTCGGCGGTCAACGCTTTGCTCGCCGGGCGCATCTTCACACGGCTTGTCTCAAGCGTAAGCACCAAGCCAACACAGCTTGCAACGGCCATCAAGCAGTACTCGGGAACAGACGAAAGCTTCTGCCTCATTCACCGCAACACCGTGCTCATCTTTGATGGTGGCTTGGACGAGAAGCAGGGCGAACAACTGGAGGACGTTCACCACGAGCATTTCAGGCAGGTCTGTCTGGCTCTCAAGGAACATGACATTGGTCTGGATGTTGCAGGATGCATTCACGATGCGACCGATGTCCTCGGCGCTGGGTTTCAACTCGACAAGTTGAATGATAAATCCGCACTCGTGATCGATCTAGTGGAGGAGGAAGAAGACAGTGATGACGATGAGGATTAAGGTGTTTGGGTCTTGATGACAAAGGTCATTTTCACTCAGCTCACGATATCGGCAAGAGGTGTGAATTCTCGACCGAGATCTTTGTCTCGCGTAAATCAAAACATGTCTGCTGATTTTACAAGAGCTGATTGTCGGGTCGCCAGACTTGAAGCGTCACAGCTTGAGCCACATGACGAAGTTTCACCGTCTCAGAGCTCCCAATACAGCACCAAAAAAGACGGGGTTGGTTGTTGGAAACTACTCCACGCATATTCTCGGTGCCTCTATACTGGTTGGAACACCAGGACCACCATATATCGAGAGTCTAACCCAGTATATCTTGTCTGAAACCGAGGGTTAAAAGCAAATACGCTCAAGATAAAATGAACTAGAATGTCCACTAAGTCCTACCTCTGCGACTGACCCTCAACAAACCCATGAACCAAGATTTTGCCCAGTTTGTGTCACAGTATCGGACGAACGAATATTGGGTCTCGTTCCATCACATTCGCGTCAAATATCTTCCAAGTAATAGAACTCCCTGGATCTGTCTGAACCCAGTACAGATGCTTGCCCCTCTTCAAGTCCATTCCGCCTTATCAGATCCCAGTGGCTTGGGCATAACATCCCAACCAACTTGCAAGCCCTCAATTGTTGCGCAATGTTTGATCGCTGTCATGCTCCCAAATCCTGTCTCTCTGATTTCAAAACAAGTCTCGGGAACATCTTCGGGTTTGTTAAAATCTGGAGCCTCAAAACCGCTTGCACCAGGATATTGACCTAAGCTCCTCAAATACTTCATTATGCCTGCCAATGACATGTCCACTCTCCAAGAACCACCATTAGTAGCACGACGATAAAGAGCCGCCATTACACCAGCTGCAAGCATGTAGCCACCGGCATGGTCCAAAGCTTGGCATGGCGTCGGGCGAGCAGCCTCTCCCTTTGCTGCATGTTCAGCTTCTGAGACATTCATACCAGAACATGTTTGGACAAGTGAATCAAAGCCTCGACGACCGGACCACGGGCCATCCGGACCAAAAGCTGACATATTTGCCACAATGATGTTTGGGTTGATCTTGATCAATTCTTCTTGCGACAGCCCGTATGAAGCAAGACTGCCCGGTCGGAAGCCTTGGATGAAAACATCACAATCCTTGAGAAGCTGCAGGAGTTGACTTTTATCATCAGGATTGTGAATATCGAGCTGGACAGTTCGCTTTCCTCGCGCAAAGTTCCGATCTATACTTGGTAGATCGGGCAAGTTTGGTGATGTTACCCAAATAACTTCAGCGCCATGAGCTGCAAGAGTCATTCCACAAAGAGGTGCGGCAATCACTCGACTCAGCTCAACCACGCGCAGTCCTTCAAGGCATTTCGAATTCCCACCTTCCATTCTGGCTGATAAGCCTGTTGATGGGGATGCAGAAAAATGCTTTATGCCGATTGGGAAATTGCTGATAGCCTTGGACTGAGGAAGTCTGTCCCACTGACGATATGAGCGCAATGCGTAGATAGCTAACTTCCCCTCTGCAGTAGCGCAATTCTCCAGATCAATGCTGGCCCAATCTGCTATCTTCTCCGACACCTGCTCTCTACTTGAACCGGCGGCCAAGTCGAGCAGCTGAAGTGTGCCCTCTGCATGGTTTGGGAACGAGTCATGGATTCGAACAAAGCCATCCGATGTCTTGTGCAATCCACCTATGGAACCCCAAGAAGAAGGCATAGGTTTGCCGGCAAGCGTATACAACCGTTCTGACTTGAACTCCACGACGGCATCTTTAAGTTGGCATTGTTCCGATTTATCTAGCTCAGGGAACAAGTTGTGTGAGTATTGTCGTACGCGTTCGAGAAAGTCGTCGACCTGGTCAATAAGAGTTGGATCTCTGATGCCACCAATGAAGATCGTCCGGAATCCTAAATGAGTGACCCCTTCAAGCTTTATCTGGTAAGGCGTCTCAATGAACTGGGCTTGAGATACACGGCAAGTCTTTTCAGCGATCTGCTCATATTTCGCATTGTCAAGATTGAGCACACCACCGGGACCAGGCAGCCGGTCAGGGCGAGTCTTTTCGTAGAGAGTATGAGCGGCAACTGAGAGTGGGGTACACCTCTCAGCTGGAGATAGTGGTGTGAGATCGAAGGAGTCTTTCCTTAGAGTTGCGATCATCGATCGGCCCTTAGGAACCGCGCAGATGCCCCCACATTCCATAATTTTGCCCATGTGCCATGCGGCCCCTGGTAGGACGCCATGGAGAATGGAAAAGGCAGCGAAAGGAGCAGGGTCATAAGACCGTCCACCAAGAATAATGTCAGGGTCTTCTGCCAGAGCCTTTAAATATCTAGCCCATACAGATTAGCTTAGACTCTGTATCAAGTTTGCAAGACGTACGGTTCAGCGCCCATTTGAGCAACAACATCAACCGCTGTATCGACCACTTCTGGAAGCAACGGCTCGACAGGACCACAAGGGCTCACACGAGAACCAGATATTCTGCTCTTGATGAAGTCTTTGTCGACCTCAGCCTCGATTATCGCCACCTTGAAAGAATAACCTTCACGATGGGCAATTTCGGTAACAATCTCAAGCATTTCGGCTACATGCTTGTTACTGCCATCGCCTCCAACAGACCCAATGAGAACTTTTATCTTGTAACGAAACGCAGCGGCAAGAATCGGTTCCAGATCCCGTACATAAGAGCCTCGCCCGCACGTCATTTTGCCCATGCCCAACTTGTAGGGGCCGCCATCGGTAGAACCGCTGTCGACGATGATGGCAGTAGGTCGATATCGGGTCACCCCGTACCAGAAGTGATCAGAGCTATATCCATAACCAAGCATAGCATTTGGTGTGAGAATGTTGAACTCTTTAAAGCCATGGTAATCGGAAGTTGATGCTATTGACATGTTTCGACTGTAGCCTGCCAGGATAAAGAAATTGCCAAAGTCGAGGAGAAAACGCTCGCGAGAATAAAATGTTTGAATTTCAGCGCAGTCAATTGCTGAGTTGAGTTATGAACAGAGGCTTCAAGTATGGGAAGACTTCAGTTTCAATGTTAATTCATGTAATTTGTGTCCCTCAGTTCAACGTCCCCGCGTCTGATGCAGTGATCGGCAATTTCCAGAACCCGGTTATCCAATCAGTATTCGAGTCACTTGGGCATCTTATTGGCCATCAATGCCGAAGGGTTTCTTTGATGTTGGGGAAACCCACCCTGCTACCGGTACACAGAGAAGTCTGCGCCCAGAGTAAGAAAAAAAGCAATGAAAAATCCGTGGCTTGATCATCTGATGCTACAAGGACCTGGAACCTAAAGATCAGATAATTCTGGCATGTGGATCACGGATAATGCCGCAGTCTACGCTACATTCCAATCTCGGGACAGCCCCACAGCGTAATGTGGGCAAAGTGTCTAAGCGTGGCGAGTTTCGAACTGCCGCTAGCATCGGAATAGATCCATTTCTTAATACTAAGATGGGATGCTAATGTAGATTTGACGTGGTGATGCCACAGCAGACGCGTGGCAGGCGCATGGCTTATACGTTGATCGAGGAAAGTAATACGGATTGAAGTAACTACAAATACCACGATTGATGGTTACACTTTCGCAGCTGAGATCAACTTCATCCTCAAGTATTCACTCTTTTATCCAAATTCTTTCTTCAGTCTGATTAAGCGACTCGTCCACCATGCGCCATTCCTCCACAGTTGGCACGGCGGCTATAGCTGCTCTGGTTTCCACAACTCTTGCCAGTTCCCTTTCAGAGTTATGCACCGTCTCCAAGTTCAAGGCCGCTTTGCCTTCCAACGGAACGCTGCTTGGAATTGACATGATCCCGTCTTCCATCACGGCGTCCACAGCTGTATATAATGCTAGCGCCAGTGCGGGACAAGGCCCTATGCGCCGCGATGCTGAGACTTACGACTATTGCAACGTCACCGTCGCATACACTCATGGCACTAAAGGAGACAAGGTCATACTCAAGTATGCCTTTCCTGATCCTTCTGACTTCAAGAAGCGCTTCTACGTTGCTGGTGGAGGTGGCTATTCTCTCAACACGGATACAACTGGTGGGCTTAAGTATGGTGCCGTCGCAGGTGCTACCGATGGAGGATACGACGCCTTCAACTACAGCCTCGACGAGAAGTTCCTCTTGGGCAACGGATCCATCAACTGGGATGCGACCTACATGTTTTCCTACCAGGCTCTCGGTGAGATGACTCAGGTCGGAAAGTACATCACCAAAGGACTTTACGACATGTCCAGCTCAAGCAAGGTCTACACCTATTACGAAGGCTGCTCCGATGGTGGGAGAGAGGGCATGAGCCAGGTTCAGCGATGGGGCGACGAGTACGACGGCGTCATTGCCGGTGCTCCCGCTTTTCGCTTCGCCCAGCAGCAAGTCCTTCATGTCTATCCTGCTACCGTGGAGCACACTCTCGATTACTACCCTCCTCCTTGTGAGCTTAAGAAGATCGTCAACGCCACCATCGACGCCTGTGACGGTCTCGACGGAAGGAAAGATGGCGTTATCTCCCGAACAGACCTGTGCAAGCTTCACTTCAACCTCAAGTCGCTCATTGGCAAAAGCTACTACTGTGCGGCTGAGTCAAGCTCTTCTCTTGGTTTTGGCTTCAGCAAGCGACAGGCCCCGGGTAGCCAAGCGAGTGATACTCCTGAGCAGAATGGTACCATCAGTGCTAAAGGTGTTGCTGTTGCTCAGGCCATCTACGATGGTGTCTTCAACAGTAAAAAGGAGCAGGCTTATCTATCTTGGCAGATTGGTTCTGAGCTTTCCGATGGTGAGCCCACTTACGACAATGAAACGGAGAAGTGGGCTCTCAACATTCCATCTACTGGTGGAATGTATGTTGCAAAGTTCATCGAGCTTCTCGACCTCGATAACCTGGACAATCTCGATAATGTCACGTATGACACTCTTGTCCAGTGGATGGATACTGGTCTAGTCCGCTACTACGACAGTCTTCAGACGACTCACCCTGATCTTTCGACTTTCAGGAAGACTGGAGGCAAGCTTCTTCACTATCACGGCGAGTCTGATCCTAGCATTCCCGCCGGCTCCTCCGTTCACTACTGGCAATCTGTTCGTTCCATTATGTACCCAGACTCGTCCGACGCCGAAGCGCAAAAAGCCCTCTCCGAATGGTACCAGTTCTACCTCGTCCCCGGTGCTGCTCACTGTGGTGCCAACTCCCTCCAGCCGGGCCCTTATCCCCAGAACAACATGAACATCATGATTGATTGGGTCGAGAATGACAAACAGCCGTCCAGACTTAACGCCACTGTTTCCTCTGGTGACTACAAGGGAGAGACGCAGATGCTGTGCCAGTGGCCCAAGCGACCCCTCTGGACCAACGACAAGAGTTTCAAGTGTGTTGATGACAAGAAGTCTATTGAAAGCTGGACCTACGATTTCAATGCCTTCAAGATTCCTGTCTTCTAATCCTCGGATTCGATTTACTGCCATCTGGTAAAATTTTGGCTTTGCCCTGTACTATGGACGACAGCCGCGAAATTTCTTTGTTTGGTGGAGATATCTTGGGGCAGTACACATGTAGCTAGAAACTATTCTTCCATATTAGTTGTATTTATTATTTCGAATTTTGCACCAGCTTATCATACATCTATTGAGTAACTAATTACTCCTGGTCTATTGAAGCACAATTTCGTGAATTACAACACTACGTTATCTGGAAGATTGGACTTGTTCAGGAGGCTTCATTGTTTACATAAATCCAACGATAAAGATTCGTAGAAGTGCATGAGTCCTATTTTTGTGAAAGTAAGACTTTATCTTTTGGATGTAGCCTTGATCTATTTTAAAGAGATCTTGAACAAGAAATCTATATGTGTAGCCTCGCAGAAGTAAGGTAGAGATTACTTCCCTAACCCAGGCTCAGGCGCAGCCCCCTCATGACTTGATATACTCGCCTTCTCGAGTGATAGCTCTTCATAGCTTTTCACAAGCTTTGCTAAATGAGCAGTCCTTGGGTCCTCGTTTATCTTGATGATGGGAACCGGGTATTGAGACTGATTGTACTGGGCTATTAGATTCGGGTCGCCGCTTTCATGATCCTTCACGTAGGTCGACACAAGATCCTTATCCTGGGGACGCATCCGATTCCGTAGCATGTGATAGACCAATGCAGGCATATAGCTGTGCTTGCCTTGATCGTGTAGGCCGTTAGCGCAAGCAACCAGCGTTGCCCGATAGTGCTCGATATCGCGTGGGCCCGGGTCAGATTCGAGACTATCTATTGTTCTGTTTCCAACAAGCAGAAGAGCCAACACCAAAAAGGAATCGTATGCCTGATAGTTGTGTCGCTGATGGTATAGCCGCACAAGAGTCTCGATGTTATGATGAGCACGAATAACCGTCACTCGGTCAATGGTTCCAGAGGGCGAGGCAGGAGGGTTACCCTGAAATTGGATCAAGGCAATGAGAGTGCTGTAGTACTCCATATGAATCCTGAGATGCATGGGCAGCACGAGATTCTTGCTGCTGAGGACTTCGGGGAGCTGGCTGAACCAATAGTCTAGTTCCGAACGAAAGCCGTCGACCGCTTCCGGAGAAGGGTTTTCGTCAAGGCCTTTGCCTTTGAAAAGTTTCGAAGCTATCTCGTGCATGAGAGATCGTATATCCAATGTTGCTCTGGCGACATGGCCGAAATGAGTCGGGACTGGTGTGTCGCTAAGCGGATAGCGAACCCATATCTCTCCATACCAGGAGGGATCTGCTTTGATGTCTGGCAAGGGAGTCTCTGGGGGTGTTTTAATGAGTGGTTCCTGGCGAAAGTAGAAACTCTGCATTGCGTCCCAAGTATAAAGACACCAAGCAGTAAATGCCCTGGCACGCTGCATCTTTCGACTCTTGATACGGGGGTCGACTTTGAAGAGATCTATATCATGGGCCATAGCCACGGCTTGAAGCATGTATGACTTGCCAATATTCTCCATGGTGTCCGAATCGGAAATGGTATTAAGAACTATAGCCGCTTGGATCGACGTGAGACTACTTTGGCCACACTGCAATTCCCAAAGCCTCTTAGCCTCAGCGAGGAACCTATAGGTCAGATTATTGGGGTTCCAGAACTGGGCACGTTCTTGTAAGCTCATGTAGGTGTGGCATCCAGCGGCAAGAATTGTATTGACCAATAGAGGGGAGCAGAAGCGATCCTGTCGTCCACTGGCCATGTCTTGGAGAAAACAATCTTTGTGGAAGCCTAGGAAGATAGGATATTGATGCATAAAGTAGGAATTCAAGAGCTTGGAAAGAAACTGGTCGTTCTGAATGACATTGGTCCACTTGGATGCTTTCAAATTCCATAGATGGGGGTCGGTAATGACCGAGGCAGGGTAAGGGATCGTACAAGGGCGGTGGTCGACCATTACTCCCGCCTTGCTGGATCGGAATGCAGGCGAGTTTGACCCAGTTGATAGAGCTTCGAGATACGGGTTTCGCATATCGCTGAGATACTGGGGTATCTGTGACAGATAAGGGAACTGGTATTGTCTTTGAGTCTCGGGCACAAGTGCCATCTGCATGGTCAAATTCCCATCTCTGATAAGACGGACTAAACTGGCCACATCCTCACCGGCTCGTACTCTGCGAAGAACATCGATACTCTCGTCTTCGTTCATGGTTTGTAGCAGGTGGAAAAGTTCTTGATACGGAGTTTGCGACTGTATGCCTTGCTGTAGCCATGTACTGAGAGAAGGCAACCTTGTCGCTGGTCTCTCTTGTGGATCGAATTCTGGTGACTGCGAGATCTGATTGTGCGTGGCGCCCCGAGATTCTGCATCGAAAGGGGACTGAGACGAAGACGAGGTGCCTTGATTGAGCTCATTTAGTATGGCGGCTGGATTCGAGCCCCCACGGACTTCCTTCAAGATAGCCGCGGCCCCAGCATCATGACTTGAGGCCAGGGCTCGAAATACCTTGGATAGGGCATCATGGGACGCCTGAAGATCTTGCAACTCTTGTTCGGAGTTTGATTGTATGCGTTTCAGAGCGGAAACTCTTGTCTCATAGGGCTCAGTAGCGTAGACACATTCTTGCTTCCGTCTCAGGCAGGAGGAACAGCATGGTCGAGCACCATCGCACTGGAGATTTCGATTAGGGCGATGTCAATCACTATTCGTCATCTTACAAGTGGTACATACCTTAGCCTTGCGCTTGCTACACGTGTCGCAGGCCACGAGCACTGTTCTCCGTTTGTTGATACGCTGGGACGCTACTGGAGCCCTAACTTCTGGGCGTCCTCCAGGCCTCTCGTTGGCCGGGGCAAGTGGTCTGAGATTACGCGGTGTCTGTTGTGCCATCAGGTCTGGTCATGTGCGCTAACGATCGAGATGCACGAGTTGAGCAGAGGACGAAAGAAGGCCTAGAGGGGGCAGATCTCAAATCCAGCACTGACGTATTTGTTGAGTTGATTATGCAAGAGGTAAGCATTGCGTTTCGCGTTAAATGTTAAATGATGTGTGCATATGAACGAAGTCATATTGGCTGGCATATTTCGTGTCCGGAAGTCCGCGGATAAAGTCCGTGATACTTGATTGGTTCGAAAGCCGGGATCAGTCCCTGAGGTCTCGACCAATCAGATTTCATCTTCTTATCAATGCACCAGAGAATGTCAGGCTGATCCGTTATCACCAGAAGCAAGAGAGGCCCCAGGTAAGTGGACAAGGAAGCAAGCAGTCTGGGCGTTATGATTCTTTTATTCTTATTCCAATACTCTCATTCTTGTTTTAGTAACTTGAGACCCCATCACTACTCCGTTCCTGGTACCTCGATGGGTCCAGGCGTCTGGACCCCAGGGATGATCTGGCTGTCCGTCGTGTTCCGTTCCGTTGTTTGGGATCCTGCGTTCCGATACCAGTTTGTCTCGGGATCCCCAAGACATTCTCCGACGGTAACAGCTGGATCAAAATGTGTAAGAGAAGAACTCTATAAAATCATGGGATAAGGGAACTTACCTTTTCTTCCGCTTCGCCGAGTTGCCTGGATAATCTGTGGGAGTATATTCTCGACAGTATTGATGTGGACGTCGTGCATGAGAACAATGGATCCGCCATTCTCAAGTCCAGCTTTGTACGACTCTAGAGACGGTCCAACATCGCCAATTGATGGATGGAGCCAATCGTTTGTGTCAATATCAGCAATGATGACTTTGTAGCCCAGTTTACCCAAAACCTGAAGAGTTCGGTCGCTGAAGCTAAAATAAGGAGGACGCATGTAGACAGGATACTTGCCGAGAATATTGGAAAACTCATTGCTAAGCAGTGACATCTGCTGTTCGACCTCGAAATCATCCAAGCCTGCGAGGTTAGGGTGACCATAGCTTGATGTTATCAGCCGAGCGTATCTGGAAGCAATTGAGCGACGGTGACCACATACGTATGCGACGCAACCTGGTGCCCTTCATCGACCATTCTGCTGACAGTGGACTGGTAGTCTGCGATGTTCCCCAGATTCATTCCGTTCAGGAAAAACGTGGCTTTGAATCCAGCTGTAGCAAGTTGATCAAGTACGGACTCGGTATATGCAAAGGGACCATCATCAAAAGTGAGTGCGACAGTTCCCTCTTGAGTGCAGCTGTAAATGGCAATGCCGGCGGAAACTTGTCGCTTATCCAAAGAGGTGGGAATTGACAACCCAGCAGCGACATGCGCCAGAGACGCTAACACGATGAGACCTTGCATTTTGGATTGACAATCGCCAATGTCCGGAAGAGGGAATGGGAAACTGAATTGAAGAGAAGATGATCTCTGTAAAATCACTCAGTATGTAATTTAGTCTGATCAAAGAGCTTTCATATACGCAGTTTGTTTGCTTTACAAAACCAATCTATCGGCCGGAATTGGCCCAACAACCCATGTTCGTCATTGAGTATGCAAGGGGAAAGGTTAAAAAGACCGAACGAATAAGGTTCCTGTGTTTCCAGAGTGATATGAGCATCTCGGAGCTTTTCTGGGCTAATGGCCGTCGTGGCTTGATGGAGTCCGCAACAGAATTCAAATGCTATTGGTGGCATCTAAAATAAACCCCATAATTAAGGTGAAACCACTCTACCGTAGTATGCAAAAATCATAATTGCATGGTGTTCCTCCTCTTGGCTTGGCAAAGTTGACTTAGACCTCTCGTGAGTTTATTTTCTATGCGGGTTCCTTTGTCCTAACCAAAAATGTCTGGGAGTCTGGATATAGTTTAAGACTTATAATTGATGTTGTTTTGCTCCATCTTGCTGGGAGAGATACGAGGCCACGCCATGCAAGAACCAACGGCCAGCTCACCAACAGCTTCCAAACAAACACAGTGGGTCTCAAATTCAACAATACATCTAGCAAGCTCACTTACAGGTATGTGGAAACAATTAACCGATTAACTGCGGAGAAAGCCATCGTATTGAGTTCGCTTGACGTATAGACCTCGGTGAATAACTACTGAGCTACAACTCGGACAATCATGATAGAAAAGAAAAGAAATTATGATAAAGATTCTAGGGTGGGTTTTCCCTTGACAGTAGCCAACCTTGGGACTGTGCACTCAGTATTGAGTTGATTCGACAAATTTGAACTTTGGTTCAATGTTTGCCATCTTAGTCGCCCGTGGTCGGGCTGGGCAATCACTATGAGCTAAAATAAAGACTGAAAAACACATAAACTCTCGATTTCTCATTACTTATGTTCAGATTGTTGAGTTAGCTCCGGCACAACTGGCGAACCTCCTGCTGGCTGCGCGTTCGTCATCATTTTCTTTTCCTCGGCAGATCATCAGTTGCGACTATAATCTTTTCAGGTAGTGTCCCAATTAGCATTTGGAGGCTACAGAGAATCGGGACGAATTTCACAAAAGACAAGATTTATTTTCGAGCAGCGGTTCACCTACATGTTCAACAATCCGGGTCGCTCTATCTCATCGTCGATGATGTCACTTTCACTCCAGGGTAGGTTTCTCGAAGCTAAATTTTTACGGCTATCTAGCAGACCGCACATTGCTCTCCGATACATTGCATGACAGAAAAGTTCGATACCTCTATCTTTGCATCCAAAAATCACAGGTGGGGATATTTGGAAATGACTTATAAAGACATGAAAAATATATGGACAATGACGTCGGATACCACACGTTTCCCGTTTGGACCTCTCTTGAGGTATTTAAGGACAGACGAGAAATGGCGAGTCAGGTAAAAAGGCTCGTGACCTATTTCCAGATGTTGCCTCGGCGAAACCCCAGGGTTGGAACATTAAGCGAAGCGAGGAGCAAGGAACAGACTTTTTTCGGATAAATCTCCGTTGATCAGCATATTCATCACGCTTCGAACTCCATCGACAACCTAGAAAGGCGGGGGAAAACAAGAGTTTGTTTCGCTAGTCTGTAAATTACCATCTTGCTCCGGTGCGGAGAAGGTCGGGGTATCATGGCCCGACTTTCCTTGATTTTTTGTCGACATATTTAATTGTTCTGCCCCTTCTGATTGACTTTTGTTTCGCACTTTCACCATAAACAGTGCGTCAACTGACTCGAGGGTTGACCAGCGTCTCTGCAGAAATGCGCCTACGTGCACTGGGCCCTCTGGGCCTCATTGTATTGGCTAGAACGGCTACGTCTACGTCATACGTCGACTCCTTATCTGAAAATGCCAAGGAGCTTCTGACCGAAAGTATGGATTGGATGGATACGTACTATGATGCCAAAGCTGGGTATCTGTACGATTTTAGTGGTTCAGCAGCTCTCAGACACGAGACGCGAAGTTCTGTATGGTACGCCTTTGGACTCTTGGCTCGAAATAAGGGCAAGGATGCTGCAGAGGCCGAGAAGATCATCAAAAACGTCATCCACGGCCAGTACAAAGACCCTGCTGATGAGTGGTGAGTTTGGTTATCTTACTGTTTTGGCTATAACTAACTATTGGCAAGGTTTGGCACATATCAGAAAACACCTGAAGAACCACTAGTTGGATCAACTGCGTATCCCGCTGAGATATACAATTCCTGGGATCCCAATTGGCGCGGATTTATTGGTACAACTTTAATCATGGCGTTGGAGGAGTTTCCAAAGCTTATTAGCAAGCCCACGCGAGAGCTCATGCTCGAGTCGCTTCACAATGCCACCAAAGGTGATGAATATCGGTTCGGAAACTTGGATCCGAAGAAGGATAACCTGTACCCTTCATATAGCAACCCGGTAAGTTGTGAAAAGTGCATTGAAAGCTATGGTACTAACCCAAGATAGGCTATCATGAGAGCTTTCATGTCAGGTTGGACTGGTCGACGGCTGAAAGAGGCAAATATGACAAGAAGTGGAGAGCGCTACGCCAAAGATATCATCGATTTGTTCGAGCGCGCCAACACCCTCTCTGAATTCAATTCTGGCACTTACACCGGTGTTTCGCTATACGGTCTTACCCTATGGAGTAAATATTTGCCCAAAGATTCAGTCATGGCCAGGTCTGGGCCGGAAATGATCAAGCACACGTGGAAAGCAGTGGGGGATCTCTGGCACCCGGACATGAAGAACATGGCTGGACCGTGGGATCGCTCTTATGGGTATGACATGAATCGCTATCTGAGTCTGATGGCTCTCTGGTTTTGGGCTTTCATCGGCAAAGACAACTAATCACTCATCCAGAAGGTCAGTGCAGTAGTCTTCAAATACCTGGTATTGAAAGTTGATACTGATTCTTGCAGCCACAAGTCATGTCCCACGTTGGGGATTACGCCTGGGCGCCTCTCTTCGCTGCACTCGCCCAAAGCCATCAGAAACTAATTCCTAAGCAAACTCTCCAGGACCTTACTACTTTCAAGGGAGAGCACAACTTTACCGCTAGCACCTATTACCCTCCTTTCGATACTGTCCCCCGTAATATTTCGACTTGGGTTTCGAAGGACTTGACCATTGGGGCACAGTCGTACAAGCAAATCTCACTTGGTGGACCCGCCCAAAACCAAGAAGCTTACAATCCTGCTGTCGTTCAGTGGAATACTGGGAGTGAAATTTCATTCGTCTCGGTAAGTTGAATTGATAAAACCTTCCACGGGGGAACAGTCCAGAGTGCTAATGCATTTTTACAGCTCTATCCAAGTGAAACAGCTCTAGATGTCACAGTTGGTCCAGGTAAACTACATCTGTCGTACCCGCGAGGGAATTCAAGCTCCATATTCTCGCTGCTGGTGGGCACCTTTGTCAAGACGCCTACTATTAAAGGATGGAGTGATCTTCCAGGTTTACGGGTCAATGTTTCTGGTAACATTGACCCCAAATATGAGCTGAGTTTTGGTGGTTCGAATGGCGGCAGCTCTGGAACACTAAGAGACTTTGAGCTCTGGAACTTCACTTACACTATGCCTGCGAAATTCGAAGGCACTCCAGTCTTGACACTCGACTTGAGGACATTATAGTGCCCCACCTCATAGTTCATCTAGATTACAGAAAGATACAGAACACGTATAGTACTTGGATGGCGACTGCAGATGAACTTGTGACGCCCTTCCCACAACTAAGGACCGGGCACCCTTTCACAAAGTATACGCACAGTCATGAGCTCGAAATTATGCACGTGAGAGTAAATATAAAATACATTATGTGGTCATAGTCAGCTATAATGAAGTCGCATTCTTGATCACCATGCTAAGTGTGAAGATGATGAACTGGGCCAAAAGATCGGAGTGACTAGTTGCAGCGTCCAAAACCCTTTTGACTAGGCGAATGGTTAGCATGTTAAAAGTAAAGAGAAACAAAAGAGTAGGTTTCTTACCATCCAGTGCCACAATGGGTGCCAGTTGTTCCACAGAAGCCAGTAGAGCCACAGCATTGCCCATTGAATGGGCCGCCAGCACATGTTAGACCAACCTTGCTACCGCAAGTGCTGTCCAAGGAAGGGATGTCCTTGGTGAGACAGGCACTAGAGGCACCCTTCTGGCTATAGAGGAGCAATATTAGTATAGATATTGGTACCATTGAGAAAGTGGACTTACCAGCCCTGACCACAGTGAGAGGCAGTGCTTCCACAGAATCCATTGGATGAGCAACAGTTTCCGAGACCAGATCCAGCACAAGTCTTGCCATTCCTGGAACCGCACTCAGAGTCAGACGAGATACCAGTGCAGAGACCAAATGCCAATTGGCAACCAGTGCGGCAGAAATCGTCATTCTTTCCACAGTAACCGTGCTCTGAGCAACAATCACCATATGTGCTTCCCTTGCAAGTCTTTCCGTTCTTGCCACAGCTTCCGTCGGTCGAGACATTGCTGGCCTCAGCCTTGCAAGTGCCAAATTTGGCTTGACAACCAGCAGCACAGAAAGCATCAGACTTTCCACAGTAACCTTGCTCAGAGCAACAATCGCCGTATGTACTTCCTTTGCAAGTCTTTCCATTTTTGCCGCAGGACCCGTCGGTCGAGATGGTGCTGGCGGCGCCATTGCATGTGCCGAAAGCGCTCTGGCAACCAGCATCACAATGATCCGTCTTACTACCACACCAACTACCAATAGAACAGCAGTCTCCGAAGGTGCTGCCCTTACATGTCTTGCCATTGAAGCTTCCGCACCGGCCGTCAGTCGAGACTTTGTCGGAATCAGCCTTGCAGGTGCCAAACTTGGACTGGCAGCCAGCAGCACAGAAAGCATCAGACTTGCCACAGTAGCCTTTTTCAGAGCAGCAATCTCCGTACGTGCTTCCCTTGCAGGTCTTCCCGTTCTTACCACAGAATCCGTCGGTGGAAACGTCAGTTTCAGCCGCACAGTTGCCGAACTTGGCTTGGCAACCAGCAGCACAGAAAGCATCAGTCTTGCCGCAGTAGCCCTCAGCAGAACAGCAGTCTCCTTCAGCGCTTCCTTTGCATGTCTTGCCATTCTTGCCACAAGATCCATCGGTTGAGATATTTCCTGCATCGGCTGAAGTGCAGTTACCGAAGCCCTTTTGGCAGCCAGCACCGCAATGAGTATCCTTAGAACCGCACCATCCAAGGCCGGAGCAGCAGTCACCGTAACCAGAGCCAATGCAGATCTTACCGTTGGCACCACACTGACCATCAACGGTGATGTTGCTAGGAGGGCCGCAAGTTCCAAAGGCACTGTCACAAAGAGAACCGCAGTGGGCGGTAGAGTTACCACACCAGCCTAGGGTCGAACAGCAATCGCCGTAGGTGCTTCCACCACAAACGAACTTGTTTGTGCCGCCACAGGAGCCATCAGGAGAAACGCTTCCGGGGCCTGGTGCAACGGGAGCAGCAGCATTGCAGTTTCCAGCAGCGGGCTGGCTGTTTCCAATGTTAGTTGTGCCTAGACTTGATACATAAAGTGCAACTCACCAGCCTTCTCCGCAGAATTTGCTTGATCGGCCGCACTGGCCGTCCTTGGAGCAGCAAGCACCCCAGACAGGACTACAGACAAAACCAGTGGATCCTCCACAGGTACCATCTTCAGTAACCACTCCAGTCTGCCATGGTGATAGGGTCACAGTGGGTGACTGTGCTGCAACAATTGCTGGCAGAAGCCAGAAAAGTCCACCGGCCTTCATGTTCAACAATGGATGTTGGAGGCGAGTTGAGTGGGTTTGTCGGTGCTGGTAGCGCTGATAATCAGAGCTCTACATGGCAGAAACTATTACACATGTTATATACCCTTTTGGTGCAGCTCACGAGGAATCGAGCAATTTCATTTGTCGCCACTTTGTCGGCAAACTCGGGATAGGCGGCTGTGACCCAACCCTGTCACACAGACACCGGCTCGTAAAGCAGGAATCCTTTTTTTTTAACCCATGAACCTTGCCCTGTGCCGTCATGACATACGATCAGATAATGCTCTTTGCTCCGGAGAGTCTCCATTAGGCAGGCTAGAATGTTGATTCGCGCAGCACTAATATGTTACTTTCCGGACAAACATCCGACGGCCCGCAACACAAGATTGAACCAGCGGGCCGGGAGCCTGTGATCGTCGAGTCGGCCGCCTATCTTGTTTGGTGTCTAATTGTTTAAGCTTATTCTATAACCAACCATACTCTGAAAGAGCTTTGACGTTTACATTTCACCTCATGTAGGTTCTATCAAGAAGACAGGCAAAAACAACTGAAGCACTAAGAGACCACTCTTGATGAGCCGGCCGTATGAGATCTAACAAACCATCTGAGCTTTTTTTGTTCTTTACTGTCTTGCCCTAAATCCCTTTCAGAAGGTGAAGAATCGTACCTTGCATGATGTGACGGTAATTAGACGCCACCCGGGACTACCTTAGTGCAGAAGCCCACTCCCGAGGATTCATCCGAAGTTAACAGACCAATGGCAAGCCGTGAAATAGTAAACGTCTAGGCCCCAAGCTTTACCCGAGACGGTTGACTTCCGGGGCCTTTTTGACCCGGCCAACGCCGAAAAGGGCTTAGTAGCATTAGCAACGGCCGGATAGGTTCATCTACGATGTGCGGTGATATGCGAAGTGGTCTAGTCAAGGCCCGTGGGTCGGATCGTCGTTAAATCGAACAGGCTGAATCCTTCAAGAGCAACTACCACATGTTGAGGGAATTGGAAAATACGAGGAATTCCACTCTCCGAGGCTCTGTTTCAACTATCCTTCCTTTTCGAGACTATCAAGCCGACTATGAGAATAGGGGACGACTGTTGCAACGTAGCATAGGGATGGCGATCGGCGATCTGCTTTGTCGCTACTCTGATGACCTGGACATGGGTATTGCAAGCGACAGATAGCATTGCATGTGGTTCTTGGGAGGTCGGCCGCCTCGAACAGCTTGTATGTGAAAAAGGAAACATATATAATCACTATTGGGCCTCACTTTGCTAGGACTCCATTGACACAACGACAAGTATCATCAACCGCCCCAATATTCGGTACGATGGCGCCAAGATTCTCGAGCATCGCCCTTTTGACGGTTGCTCTATGTTTCTTGTGTCTCGCAAGCTTCAGCAATGCTGATAACACCAATCAGCGTGCTCACGCTCGTCTTCACCGTCGCGGCAAAGTCATCAGTAAGACCCATTCTCAATGCTTAATCGCCAAGGCCAAGACGTGGATGCTAACTACTATCCCCAGCCACGGCACCCGCATGGACAAAGCAGATCACGCACAGCCCGGGTCACCAGAACCCTGCCATGGCACCCCCCAACCCAACTGAAGATCTTGAACTCTCTGCGGACTCGGCTACTAGCCTTCAGCAGTACTACAAGGATGCCAAGAATGCTACTGACGATTCTGCTGCTGTGACCCCCAACAAGTCTGGCCTCTCGCGCCGTTCTCTTGAGAAGCGTGGCAGTGGTCCTCTGTACTGCAAGGATGCCTCTTGCGCCGACGAGAGGTAAGTCAATCTTCCATTAGGCCAGTGATATCAACGATTAACTGGAAATAGCTGCTGTGGTCCCGAGGGCATTTGCGGCTATGGTCCTGATTACTGTGGCAAGGGATGTACATCCAACTGCGACGCTACTGCTATGTGCGGAGAGTACAGTGAGGAGGGCGAGATGCCTTGTGGCATGAATCTCTGCTGTTCCGCCTCGGGATGGTGCGGTGTAAGTCTCCCATGTCAACTTCGTGTGATATCGACTGTCGACTGTTAGCTAACCCGTCCACCTAGACTACTGAAGTTTTCTGTGACAACGCCGATCCTGCTCACAAGACTCTTCCCTGCCAGGCTGGTTACGGATCCTGCAACATCGCCTCCTCTCCCTCTTGCGCAAAGGGTGGCGGCAGCACAAACGGACGGACTATCGGCTACTACCAGTCTTGGAACGTCCGCACCCGCAAGTGTGACACCAAGACCCCCAAACAGCTCGATACCAAGGGTTTCACTCACCTCTTCTACTCCTTTGCTTTCATCGACCCCACGTCTTTCAAGATCACCCCTGCCCATAACGACGATGTCAAGCAGATGCGAGAGTTCACTGATCTCTCCAAGAGTGGCAACCTCAAGACGTGGATCGCTGTCGGTGGTTTCGACATGAGCAACGAGAAGGCTCCTACACACACCACTTGGAGTGATATGGTGTCAACCAAGGCCAACCGAGCTGCCTTTATTTCGTCAGTCCGTGACTATATGGACGAGTATGGCTTCACCGGTGTCGACCTCGACTGGGAGTACCCCGGTGAGCCTAAGCGTGGTGGTCGTAAGCTGGCTGATACTCGCAACTTTGCTGCGCTGCTCCGCGAGATGCGTGCCGCATACGGGTCCAAGTATGGTATCAGCTTGACTTTGGCTCCCGATTACTGGTACCTCCGCTGGTTTGATGCCAAGGCTATGGAGCCTTATGTCGATTTCTTCGGATTCATGGCTTATGGTAAGTTCCAGCATCCTCATTCTAATTTGGTCCCGGTGGTTCCCGTCCAAGATGATCGGTCAAGGCTAACATATTCATTAGATCTTCACGGTTCATGGGACTCAGATGTCAGAACCCTCGGAAAGATCATTCGCGGTCAGGCCGACATCCGTGAGATTGGCAACAACACTATCCCTCTCTGGTTCGACGGTCTCGACCCCAAGAAGATCAACTTTGGTCTCGCCATGTACGGTCGTGGTTACACTGTCGCCGACAAGAGCTGCAACGCCCTAGGATGCAATTTTGCTGGACCTAGTAAGAAGGGGGAGTGCACTGACTCAGATGGTGTCATGTCTCTTGGCGAGATCAAAAACCTGATCAAGAACAAGGGAGTCAAGTCGACTTATCTGAAAGAGTCTATGATGAAGCAAGTCACTTGGGATGACCAATGGATCGGATATGACGGTAAGTCCTCATTCCTGGACGCTTCGTTGAGGGCTACTTACTAACACTTGCCCTAGATGAAGAGACCTTTGCTGATAAGAAGGCCTGGGCTGACGGTTACTGTTTTGGAGGTACCATGGTCTGGAGTATCGATTTCCAAGGCAGTGGCAGTTCCTCGTAAGTGACTCATCTCAAAGTGCCATCTTAAAGTCCATAACTGACCTGACATCTACAAGTGGTGGTGGCGACGGCGACATCGACCCCCTACCCGGCAAGGGCGAGTCAAGCGAGCACGGACGAACAATTACTGACAAGCTCTGGAACCAGAAAATGCCAGATTGTGAATCTGACCTGGACTACAGGGATATCAAGGACAAGGGTAAGTGGTGGTCCGAGACTGGTGCCGAACAATGGGTCGAGGACTACCTCAACAACCAGAAAGACCACACGGAATGGTCAGGGAACCTCTACAGGGATCTCTTTAAGCAAGATGGTGTGGACAAGACTCAGTTCCTCTGCAACCAGCCTGGTGCAAAATGTGAACACGGAATGAAATGCCGTACGTATCCCCGGATATCCCCCTGTTCTTCAACTCCAGACTAATCAAATACACAGCTGCTTTCAACAAGATCGGGAAGGGTGGTCTTTACTATATGTTCAATGCCATGCAAAACTTCTTCGACTGGCACGTACAGCTCGTTCAAGAGCTTGACCAGGAATTGGACACCGTCGCGCTCAACGTCGGTGGCATGGCAAAGAACCTCAATATTCCCAACGGCGCACCCAAGAAACCGCTCGACATCTTCAGCATCATGGGTTCAGCCTTCGGTATCGCGGGCGCTGCTACTGGACCTGTCGCTGCCCTCTCAGGACCCTTAGGAGCTCTCAGTGGCATGATGTCCTTGATGTCGGCCACCAAAGCTGCCGGCGATGTCACCCCGGGCAATGCTGCCCAAGACGCCGAAAATGGCGCGAAAGAACTTGTCACCAGTGCGAAGGACGACGGTATCAACGGTATCAAGAAGATCTTGGCAGCGGTTTACGGTATGCTGGGCCATCCTCAGTCGGACATTCCTGAGAAGATGCTTTCTGGGGATGCTAAGTACAAGAATCCTGCTGTCCGGGTGTTTGGATGGGGAGCCTGGGTTAAAGAGGATCCTCTCGAAGGCCTCGCAGACCTTGTTAAAAACATGAGGGGCAATATGGTAAGTTTTTCCTAGGCTCAATACAACCCTAAGATTGCTAATATGTCGTCTTTTGAAGGACAAGGCAGTTTTATGGCAAATGGCCCGAAACTGGAGAGGTCTCTACGCTATTGTTCGAGATGACTTGCCCCTGGTCAAGTGCACCAACCGCAACAATGCCTGGCAATCGGAGAAGAGCCGATGTCTTGATATCCTAGCTTGGTATCCCAAGATGGAAGGAATCACATTCGGTGGTAACACCGACATCTACTTTGCTTGGGACCACTGGGGTATGGATAAGCTCGCAACACTGAAGAACGCCGTCGAGTGCTGGGAAGGCAACAACGGACATATTGGCAAGCTCAATACCGAAATCGGCTCTTTGTCAAGCAACGATCCCTACAAGCTTCCTTGCTTCTTTACCATGCCGGTTCTCAAGGGTAACTACAGTGACCTCGGTAAGGGATCACTCTGGCTGGCCGCCAACTTCCCCGGTCAGGAAGGACAGGCTGGCAAGCTTTGGCCCAAGTCCAGATGCGACAATTACAACAAGGGCCATCATAACCAAGCTCCTGCCGACGCCCCGCGTTGCTCTACGCTTGATAACACAGGCGACCTCGCCTAAGATAGCAAAAGCCGAGCTTTTTCCTCTGCTGTAAATTAGCTTCAAGTTCATATTCTTCTATACGAATAAACATATTAGAGCTGCGCACGGCTTTTGAATTATCTATAGCATCTCGTTTTTATTAGTCACTTCTAAATACCCCTACTTCGTGATTGTTTAGTACAAGGGAAGAGATATAGACCCGTTCTATAATATAGCGGACTGGATAGCAATGTGAGGTCTGTTCATTGTAAAAATATCTCATTAATAACGTTACTTTCGATGCTGGAAAATTTTCTTAAACCTAATATAAATATTCAGATTAAATACACTACTAGCCCATATAATACCTGCCTCACTACTGTATAAATTATTAAGCAGAGGAATATTTTAAGAAGGCAGCTACTTAGTAAGTCTATTTAGCTATAGAAATCCTATATTAGCAGGAAAATTATAAC
>JABEXW010000064.1:0-52775 GCA_013266185.1 Fusarium sarcochroum | reverse complement strand
ATTTTGATTCCGGGAAGGAATACCCAGCGTTAAAGATCCGTGCTGGTCGTATAAATCACATAAAAGAACTAGATCCCAAGCTGGTCGGAAGGAATATTAAAAATGTTGGTATAGAAAACAATGCGGCTGAAGGGCAAAGAAACTAAAAACTCATGAAGATTCCAGCCAAGACAGATAGAAAAAGATGGACAAAAGATCAGAAATCTCATCCAGACTCGGTGGAAACGTACACTATCAAAGGTTCCTATGCTTGCTAATAATAAAGTACCTCATATCAAGCAATCGCCAAGTGAGATCACAAAGGCATCAAGAATATTGCATGAGAAGCCTTTGAAGGCAGCAGCATTGGCAAATTTTTGAGGTCTGTCAATCCCAACAGTTTGACAATGTTTACATAGATAGCGAAGTTGCTATGGGAAACGCATTCAAATAAAAGAGTAGCTCGGTTTAGAGGCTGCGGTAGTGACTGACAGCTGGCAACCACTGAGCAATAACTCCCCCGATGAACGTTACTAAAAACATCGCCTCCCCGCTCTTCTCTTTTTTTCTCACATCCGCCAAATTCACAAGGGCGTTCTTGATTTCTTCTTATTTCTCTTGCCTCTTGGCTGTTGGTCAGACTTTTGCATTCGTTTCTCTCAGATCCTTTCTTCGACTATCTGTTGGAGTTGCCTCCGCGCACCCAAACAGCATCTCCTGACTCTGCAAACACCGACCTTGGGTGCACGACTCGTGGATATCATCGGTTGGTGGTCAGGATCTTGACCCTCGAGTATACCAGGAACATTGCTGACCTCCCCAAGCCACCTCTTAAGAAACGTTTGGGCTCGAACCTTTTGTAAAGGCATGCCCCCAGACCTTATTTGAAGCCCCGAGAAAAGTCAACAGGCTGATACCAACCGCCTCGTGCTAGTCAGTTTTGCTCCCCAGTTTACTGGCATCTCCACGAGAAGACTAAGCTAACGCGTCCCACCGCCCAGGCTTTCAGCATATCCTACAACTTTTCCTTTTCGAAATGGCTACGGTAGAGTATCGCAGCGACGCCGAGTCCACCTCGTCTGTCGATAGCTTTGACCCGCCCCCCATGTTAGTGGAAAAGAGGATCACCAGAGAAGAGGCTCTTGAGCAGTCAGGAGGTCTCGCTGATATGATATGGGTCCCTGGTTTCCAGCAAGAAAGTCTGAAGCCAAGAATGAAAGAATGGCTGACTAGGCCTGTGTTCCGAGTTTTACCACAGGACTTGAAGGACCGAGTCATAAGGTGGTGCGTTCACAATAATCAGGATCTTCTTCGCATGATTGCAATTGCACCCGAACAAGATCTTACGAAATGGGTGTACCTGGTCAAGATTCAGCACAGACGAGAGAATATGGAATGGTGCGGTGCCGGAGCCGACATTCTCCGGTTCTACGTGGCTGAACTGAAGCCACTACGCATGGGACTGCCCGAAACAGAGCGCCGAGAAATTGTGAACAGAGTCCGACATGAAATGAACCTCTTTGCCGACTACCACGACGAGAAGTGCAAAGCCATGGAGAGAGAGAAAGAGGAACTTCTCCAGAAGGAACGCGCATCCATGGATGCTGAGCGCAGCGCTTTTCTCACTGCATTTGAGCTTCAGAAGCAGGCCATGGATGGCTAGAAGGCGACCATGGCATCTTCTATCAACAAGATGCAAACCGACCTTCTTCCCGGCCCCAAGATGTTTCCTTACATCGAGAAACAGTGGCAACAAAGCCTCAATGAGACTAGCACTATCTCAGAACAGCTTCGCGCTCTTGTCAAACACCACTGCAGTCCTGACGAAGCTTGCCGTCTGGAAAAACTAGAAGCGGCTTTCCTGTTTGAAAAGGCCACAAAAGCTTGAGATGGAGATGAGTCTTTTTGTAAGTTCCTTCTCTCCCTGATCTTCAGTCTTGGAGCTAATATCATATCGACGCAGGAGTTGTCTTTGTAAAAGCCATACCGACTGCGCGATTCGGTGTATCATCAACCGAAATGAGTTTTGTGGTAGTCTCTGTGGGAACGACAACGGATATCAGGATGGTATCGACAGATGATTGGATACGACATTTGGAGCATAGGCTTCGAGGACAAAGAGTGAAACCCTATGTTTCTTGGCCTGTCTGGGTTAGTGCGGCGATGACTGACCTTGAATCTGTACTATCTGCCAGTCTTACTCATGATATGGACTGAGCAAATCTCATGGACTGACACCGCTGCCTGTTTTATGTATTCTCTGTAGACAGCACGATACTGCGAGTGTCTATACTACTGAATGTCCCCACTGCATGGTCTTCAGGATCTACAAACTATTCAAGTCTTCTTCGAGTAAGGCCACGATGCCGCAGTAGAATTCATGGCGGTAGTCCTCATTCTCCAGATTAAAGTCCTTCCTTTGGAACTCACCATCCATGCAGCGGCGCACCGCGCTGCCATAGTTGGAGCTGGTTTGACACACTTCACTCAAAAGCCGCGGTCAGTTATGTAGGCTCTCTTTATTTTCCCCTATTCCAAAATTCTATGAAGTATCCGTTAACTTATTTTAAAGAGCGTAGAACTCGGGACTTGGCAAGTCGTGGCCAAGAGCAATGAGTCACTTTGAAAATGCAGGTGCACGACGCAATGCTGAGTAAGGTGCTCATTGGGAATGCATCCTGTTACTAGATGTCTTACAGTGCTATGTAAAGCTAAGTCAGTCGCAATATCGCAGACTCGCGAACTATATTGCACGTGCCCCGATGAGTTTTACTGCACGTTATGTTTTGAAACACTTCGTGCAAATCAAATATCAAGCACCGTCCTCGTCTGTTCTCTAGGTAAAACTATCAACAAAGGATCATTATATTTCATGCCTTCGAAGTTCGAATCGTCTGTATACAAATGCTTTCTAGTTAAGACGAATCAGTGCCTGCAAGCTTCGATGATCATCAGGTGAGATAACATACTGTAGAGTTTTGATCATTTACAAACTCCGATTACTTGAGGAATGCTTCCTGGACCGAGGCGGATGCTATGGCAGGTCTGACCCTCAGGACAAGGGCTGTTGTCTCCTGGGTTGCATCTGACTTGAGCGTTGGAAGCGCCCGCCAGAGCCAGAGCCGTAGCGAAGAGGTTTGTGAGGGAGACACGCATGATGGATGGAGAAATATCGGGATTGAATATTGTTGGGTTTAGAAACAGAGGCTTATGAAACGAGGTCTTGTGAAGCACCCCATCTCAAGATAAGATCTTTCGTCGCTTTCTTATAATCAGATCAGATAAGATCTTCGCCACTAGCTCCATATCTTTACGTAACAAGTTATCTCGAAGCTTGCTAAGACTGCGACAAATACATATGTCGATTTACGAATAACCTAAAATGGAAGACAGGATGCGACAAAACAGCCGTCAGCGCCTTCTGGGTAATTCCCGCAGCAATATCAGGCCAGAAGCCGTATCTCATCGAACCATCGTAACGAGGTCTTCAACGCCGTGGGACTACGGGAGAACCAAGTGGGTCAATGCTGGGACAAGTCAACGGATTAAACAATGGGCGGCAATCTACTTCCTTCGGTGGAAACTAACATGCATGCCAAGGTGTCGTGTGCAGATACGCTGGGGATTTCTGCCCGACGACATTAACTATCATTTTCCGTCAACAAGTCCGAAGGCTACAGAATTTGAAGGCGAGTGTCTGGAGCAGCCAGACAGAATAATTATTGAAATATTTGTTATGACATTCCCCGTCAACACGGATCAGATCTCGCCGCGCTATCGCACACGTCCACGTGGTTCAACTGATAGCCGAGATGTTTACCTAACTTTAGGATAAGTTACTATAATAATTAGAGCATACCTTAGGCATACTTTAGGATAAGGATGAACTAAATTGCTTAAATCATTCTATATCTCCCAACTCTTTTACCTAAAGTTATGAAAGTTTAAATCGTGTGTGGGACCCCCTGCCGCCTCTCTAGCTAGCTTAGCTGTCAGGCACAATAATACTCGTTGCGGGAGATTCCAATGAACTTGAATTAAGAACTGTCCGAAGACTATCACACCGCATTCATCAATCCATAGAATTCCGTAAAGCAACCTTTTCCCATCCCTAATGCCAACCTGTTCCCTGAAAGTACCCTCCAATAAAAAAAGAAAACACGCAAAAAATAATCGCCCTGAGGATGACGATCAGATGAAGTAATAAGCAAAGAAAGAAAAGCCGAGAAAAAAGACAGTAATGGTGAACAATGGGCGAAATAAAGCACTGAGATAGTGATGAGGTTAGTGTTGGTCCTGGAACCTGAAGCTAATAAGAATGAAGAACTCACAAGAAGGCCCAAAACGGCGTCAACAAACAGGACGCATAAAGTCGGCGGCGAAAGCTCGAGAAATCTGGCATAGAGGCAAAAGTCTGTGATAATCGCCGAAGATCGAAAAGGAGGAGATACCGAGTGAAAGCTCTAGCTAGCAGAGACCCCAGAGGGAAAAGAGAAATCGGCGGCAATACATAGAGAAGGCGAGAGACCTCCAGTTGGCACAGAGGCCAGAGGACGCACAGACTTGGCCGATTAGTTAGTCTGTAAAGACCGAGTCATCAGGGGCATTGTTAGAGGCTTGACCCTCCTCTTCGTCGTCATCATCCATGAGGACGTTACAGCCGCCGACCATAAGGACATTGCGGCCACGAAATAGGCGATCGCCACCAGGGGCTTGGGTCTTTCGCTTCTCGACCCTGTTGCGAGGAGTAGTGCCTTCGCAACCACTCTGCTTTTACTATTTTCGCTGAAGAGATTTGGCGAAACGACCACCTCTGGATGTAGAGTAAAACGACGACCTTCGGACATAACCCAGAGTATGCGGGATAGCTGAAGAAGTCTTCGGGATCTCGGGGAGGTAATCATAGCCAGCTGTTTCGTAGGTTTGATGAACTCTTATGTGGCTCTGATGGCTGGGGAGAGTTCCAGGTTCGGCAACAACCGGAAGGCCGTGAGAACATAGAAAATCTTGTTATATAGTTTTCACTTCTCAGCACAGAGATCGTAAGTATCACAGAGATTGCGAGTTTATCTAGAGAACTTACATCGAGTTTCTCTTCGTTGATAGTGTCTTGGTGTTCCTGAGAGTCTTCGGAAACCTGCTCCTGGGTTTGCTTTCGAGCGCTTCGGCGAGCAGGGGCTTTCCTTTTGGTAAAAAGCCTGGGATAGCCCCGACTTTGGGATCAAATCCTGGACGTGTATCCTAGAGTTTGGTCTTGGGCTTGCCGAGCTTGTCAATGTCATAGATGGCGCGGAAGGAACCCCAAGGTCTTAAAGTCATCTTATGGTTCCAAAGCTTACGCCTACTAGGCATCTAATAATATGTATATATAAGCTTGATGTTTCGACTTATGATGTAGTGAAGGACTATCTCCTTTATATAGCCATGTCCGTCTTTAGAATTCTTATCACAAATGCCCTCGAAAGGCGTTGAGGCTTGTTGATCTCAGGTTGATTGCAACAACCTCCGGTCACTTGAAACTGCGAATACAAACAGGAAGGAGATTCCTTGGAGATAGAGGATGAGGAGTCAAAAGCCAAGGGTGGAATCTTGTCGAATTGTCCATTTACCTACAGTACCTAGGCTGCAGGCAGTGTTTGTTACTGGAATTGCAGAGCCGCAACTGGCACAAATTGGCACTGCTTATTGATTGTGAATTACAGCCAAACCTTTGCCAATTTACTTGAACCGACTATGCAAGCAAGCGCTTGAAAAGGATCGTGTCATCTCGGTCCACTCTGTGTTTGGCAAATTTCGACGAAATCACCCAACAAACCCGGGGACTTGCTTAGGTGTTGACATCCGGTGGAAACAAGTTTGCTCTGCTGCATGAGTCGCTGCTGTGTCACTTAAGTTAGACACGGGGCCCGACCAGATTTCTCATCTTTGCGACAATCCCGCATGTTTAGAAGCTTCGCATAGGACGGCGCTATGTATGCATCTGAGTATTACCCTTTCACAGCAAAAATTCATCTCTCCATCCCCCCACCAAGTTTACTCCTCCTTTCGTACCATCACTTCAAGAGCCTTTGCCGCTATATCTAACTGCTTCATACTCATCGTCTCCATCGCGGGAACATGATCCTTAAGCAGGAACGGCAGAACAGAGGCTTTCCAAACCACAACGCCATTCTTAGCCCGTAAGTCTTTTATAATTATATAGCTCAGTAAGAGGGCACATAACACCAGTAAGCCTGCCGGTAGGGAAAACCAGCCCCAGGCCACGTGAAGACAGGTCCGGTTCTCCCAAGACTCGCCTTTCACACTTGGAATGGACTGTTGATACGGGCCCCAACCGGCGCGGCGAATCTCAGTTGTGAGACGCATGGTTATAGAGTCGATATTCTCTCTGATGGTATCGAGACTAGTGGTTAGAGGGCGCAATAGGCCTGTCATAGGCATTGATGGCGTCCTGTCATCGCCTTGTGAGACGAAGCAAGTAGCGTTCGAGGTTTGATGACCGAGAGGCAAGCAGTGAGCTCGGAAGGTTCGTCCTATCTCTTCCTTGACAGCCACAAGAAACCATGACTTGAGGGACATTATGCATTCCTTGGGAGCCGTCACATTAGTATATCCGACAGGCGCGTCGATATCTTGCTGAGCCCAATCCTTGCGATGAACAGAGACAGTTTCTTTTGAGTTGGGGGGGAGTTTCTCGGCGGCAGAAGTCATATTTGACGAGGTATAGAGTGTGTCATTGACCCAACAAGGCGCCTGGACGCCTTTCCAAAGATCATAATAATATTGTGGAGGACCCCACAGATCCATGGGCGACTCTGGACGGAGTGGCATGCTTCGCACAACCTTTTCCTTCAGAGCAGTGTTGCTGACGGAACCTGCATAATACTTGATACACGGATACATGATGCATGTTGCTGCGACATAATCTGTCGGCTCACCCCAGGCAAAAGCCTTGGACTCGTCACCTTTGGCAGACAGCGGACACGAGACGTTTCCGTCAGGCAAGGTATTGCAACGATCCTGCGACAGGGCAATTATCGTAAAGTTGACGGTAGACCATCGAGCGGTATTAATAAAGTCATGGGGCACCACCTTGCTTGCCCAGGTGAAGTTATTCACGAGGTTAGCATCCAAGTATGTTCCTTGAGCAGCGTCTTTCGCTGGCCAAATCTTAAGGCGACGCATATTTTCGGGAACCGGGAGACTGAGGGTAAGCCTGGAACTGGACGTGTTAGATTTGTCTTCATGTCCTCTCTCCACCAGTTCATAGACGTCCTCGCAGCGGCTACACATGCCCAAGCTGGCATGCGATATCCTCTCATCAGCTCTCTGATTAGGGTAGTCGGCGAAGGTGGGAAATGTGCAGTTACCCGAAGGGCAGGTAAACAGAGAACCAATATTAGAGTCTTTGGAGGGGTTGACCGCGGCTTCTTGCATGGCCGAGATTATGCGAACGTCGAGATTCCATAAGAGCGGACGTTCATTGTAGTAAAAAGCAGCTTCGTGAAAACGGTTAGCCACGCTGATATGAGCAGATTGTCCTAAGGCTACGCGAGGACAGTAGTATGTCTGCACTGTCTGCTGCGTGAAAGGTCCAATTGCTAAGGACAACACAACCACCAGCACCGCGCCCACGGCGAGTGGCTGACGCAGGATAACAACTGGAAGAAGCTTCAATGAGCCCCATGCACCGCGTGAAGCATCATCAAAGCGCTGGATGTCGAGCATCGGCCGGAAACTTGCTTTTAGCCAATCCCATTTCAACTGCGCTAAAAGTTCTAGGGCGACAAAGGCCAATATGGCGCGGAAGACAGTGGCGATGAGAGCCACGATGGCGTTTAGCGTAATGCCTCCGTTGCTGCTGTCACCGTTCCAGTTGGGCATCTCGTCATCGTTGTAACTTTGGAGGACAGCGACCATAGCTGCTAGCAATCCTGTTGCCACAAGCAAAAGGCCTATTTCGAGGCTCCAGTCCAGAAAGATGTTCTTGGTGGTTCGGCTACTCTGGGCGGCTGAATCCTCGACCTCCGTCTTTACGCTTTTGCCGGACGATGACTTCGGCGCAGCCTCTCGAAACAAGAGGCCTGTTTGCTTGGCGGAAGTTTCGCCATCATAGGCGGAACTGTGGTCGTGATCGTTACCATCGTGTTCGGCCTGTAGTACAGTTTCTTCATGTGTTTTGCTTTGGCTGTCGGTGCGATCTGCATTGGATTCAGCGTGGTAAGCTCTTTGCGGTGTTGAAAAGTCTAAAGGCTGGAGCAAAAACTGGGACGACTCGTTGGGGTCTGCCATGACTGTAGTTAGTCACTGTTATGAAGTGAAAAAGCTGCAACCGATGTTTAACTCCAGAAGGCAGATAAATCCCTCATCACGCAATAAAGTAATCCTATAGAGAACATGAATTCGCCCCCAGCCTTGTTGGTCAGCATGAGATTTCTGCTTGCGGGGGGGGGGGCCAGGTTTAATCCTGGATATACACATAGCTGTGGCGAAATTGTGATATCAGCAAGGAAACTGGGTTTCTATTGGAAAAGATATAAGGCCGGCCCCCACTTAGGTGCTTGGGTTGATGTGTTGTGTCGTTGAGAAAGTCATTTACCTATGACAGACTTCTTGGCATCGATCCTGGGCGACCGTAAGGGACATACGCCGGCTGAGAAAAAGCAGATTGAAAACAGGTAAGCCACTCCAATTCTACATTCCAGAACAGAGAATGATTATGCCATCTATTCATACACACCATGGGATTGGGCTTGAAAAGACGGATCATTCTACACCCTTCTAGATCGGTGCGGTTCCCAAGTTAGTGGATCACGACGGTTGAGTCGAACCAAATCGTACACTCGCCGCTCCCCTCGCTCTCCCACTTACCAGTAACAATGAACAACATCAAACGACACACTGATTCACTGCTTTCCACCCTCTCCAACTCAACCCTATCTCCTTACGCACTCCCTTACGCTGCGACGATGATATCGCCCTTCTCTGTAGTTGAGACGTTGCATAGGATCGCAAACAATCATATAAAGAAGAAACAATCTGTGACGAGCAGCTATTTTCACCGGATTGAGCATGGAAATGAGGCTTTTGTGAGCATTAGTGGGAGGCTATGGTCACCTTTCATAGCTGCTGGCACCAAAATGGGAATCCTGTGCTCGGAATCGCTTCAGGCCGAGACAACACAGGGTTCTGAAACGATCAGTCAACAGTGACAGCGATAGCGACAGCAGAAAGGTAAGACTCATTTGGCATAGCATGAGGCGGAACTCGAGCTCCCGTTTTCGGGCAAGTGTGAATGGAATGTCGACTTCGTAAAATTTCAGACAGTATGCAGCATCTGAGCATTGTTAGCAAACGCGCCCACTCTTAGGATGGGGGGGCATGAACTTGACTCAAAGTTTCATGGCAGAACCCGGAGCTGGAGCAATATGACGCAGAAGCTGGGCAAGAGCGTGGCTTCTGGGAGCCGCACTCACTTTGCGATACCGTTGTAGTAACAGTGTAATGAATGGGGCAGCCTTGTTCGTAAAATCGAGGTGGCTCGAGGCTGGCGTTCCAAGCTAAAGCCAGCGCTTGTTTCAACTGTGCACGGATCCTAGGGGCTGATTTCTGATTGTTCAACCAACTGCTCTGCTGTACTCCTGTTAGCGACAAGGGTTTCGCGATAACTTCACTATGAGGAGGTGGAGTCGTGATGTGTTAGTGCAGGCGGAGCGTGTTGGAACACCATTTTGGTAAGGGCAAAGCTGTGTGGGCGCCACGCCGGCGGTAAAAGTCTCGCACCTGTTTGATTGCCTTGATGGTCAAAATGCTTGGTCAGTGAGCGATCAGACGACATGGAATGTTAAAGTAAGTAAGCACATGTAAATATATATGAGTCTCTATGGTACTCGGCCATCCTTTGCTCTAGAATTTTACGAGCATCAAGGGGTTCAATGATGTTTGTAAAGTCGCGAAAAGAGGAGTAATATACGTTACCCTGCTGGCCTACTATCCAGAGCCAGTTCACCCGAGAGGATTGGTAAAATCCATGAGATTTTCAGTTTAAGTCGCCAAGTCTCTACGAAGTCTAAATTTTGCACTGTAAAATTTCAAGGTGGAATCATGTATCGTGTATTAGAGTCCATGAAGTTCGTAAAACATAGAATGATAGGAACATGAAGAGTTCTAGACGAAATATAATATTAAGTAGGCTGGGAGTATGTTGTTCACCACGCCACCGGGCTTGCTAGCGTTGAGCTCTCATAAGGATTTGCAGCTCTATGAGCACGACTGGGTTATCATTTACACATATGATCCCTATTAGGATAGCTTAATGCACCATATGTAATTACACTCGAGCTCTCGTAAGGATTGGGTGGTTGTGAGAAAGAATAGCAGTGTGATAGACTCCCTCGTGTGTGGTAGGAAGCCAACTCAAAGGTGATCATGAATGGACTATTGAATTTACCAAGCTCTGGAAGATCATGTGGGGCAAGCACCCCAAGAGATCACCGTTTATCTTCTCCACAGCAGCAATTTTCAGAATGGTAACCACTTGATCTATATTCCAAGCAGGCTAAGCGAAGTGCAGCGTTTTACGAACCAATGCTCAGAGCAGCGTATAGCGATGCTTACACGTCCCGAAAGTCCTGGTAACATCCCAAAGGTGCAAGCCAGCGTAGATATTTGGTAAATTCTTGGGCATTCGTATATATCGGCCTTGGGCCATTTTTTAGGCTTCTGGGGGTTAATCTCACCGACGGACTGAGCGGTGAAATTTGTACCTTCCCTAATACTCGAGATTTGACTCATGTTCTCCGGAATCTTGTTGTGTTGTGCTAAATGTTAGTTAGACATTGTACAGTCAAGATGCAATGGATATATCTAAATGCGACAGGATGTGTCCAGATGCTTGCCCAGCCTCCATTATCCCCCAAGGGTCCATGTAGGTGACAGCTTGCGAGAAGTCGGGATTTCTGAAAGTCTTGTATAAAAGAGGCATGGTGCTTGGCCTGGATGTTAATATCGACGAGTGTGTTCTGGTAGTGCTTCGTGTTCTCAGAATGGGCGGGCGTGCATGGGCCGGGTTCAGAGCGTGTCTAACCCGGGTGTAAAAGTTTGGACTTTGTTAAGGAGTTAGCCATTCTCGGTCAGCCCAAGAGCCCGGAGCTTCTTAGTGCGGTCAGCCTTGTTCTCTTTATCTGCGTTTTTACGATGCTGCTGCATGAGGTGGTTATAGCGTCCATTGAGGATCACAGCTTTGTGTGTAAGACTGCGGGGATGGTTCATAGAAATAGAAAGCTGGTGAGCCATATACCCCGAGCGGGGAGCGGTATATATTACGATATGCTTCGGAGTTGTTAACTAACATCTTGAATGGTAAGCTGACCATGGGTGATGTCAAATTCTTCGTAAAATGCTCGCGCCCGTATCAATCCAGCTCTAGCTCTGCTCGGTAAGGGTTTACAATTACCAAAGCCCGCAAAGTGGAAGGATCTCTATAAACGACATTGCAAATAAAGAAACGAGCCGATTTGCATGCTGCTGGAGCGGACCGCCTCGGGGGTTGAAGGCACAGCAGAGAGAAACGTCCACTCCGCAATCATTCGGCTCTCATTAGCCAGGCTCAATGCAAAGATAACGTGAATTAGGGACATGATGATAGCTGCACTCGAGTTTGGCTGCCTGGTGTAGAGATCACTTAACTCGTGGATGGCAATGACAAGAATAAGAAGAAATTTGGCAACAGCTGATGCTGGTTACCCTCACGAGGCACAAGAGGCACGAATGAAGGCATTCCCAAAGGCGTGAGGAGGTCAAATTCAGCCCGCTTGGTGTTGTGGGAATGGTGTATGGAATCTCTACATAGGGGCAAGCAGAACATCCACTGGGATGTTCTGGAGGAAGTTAAATTGGGGAAATATTGTGTTCTTTATGATAGTTAACGCATACCTCTGGAATGCAGCACCACCACATAGTTCTGGAGGAAGGGCACAGGGAAAGCCAATACGTGTATCACCCAAGGGATTACTCACGCATCAACATATTATGAACTATGGCCTATCATTACCTACGTTTAGGATGAATATGCTTATCTTTAGGATAATATTAGGATAATCCGTCCCCACTATAGTATTGAATTATACGCACTGCTGAAAGTCCTCCAGTCCTCCACGCCACACAGACTGAGGCCCTCACCCTGGGAGAGGTGCACGATAGGGCATAAAGCCTCACAGCAATGCGCAACTGGTGCCTTTAGTTACACAGGTGGGGAGTAAATTGGACAACATTTTATGAACTATGACTAACGACTGCCTAAGTTTAGGATGAGTATTGCCTATTTTTAGGATAATATTAGGATGAGCTCCTCACCTTAATAGCCTTGACCTTTCGGCACTTCCACGGACTCGGCGCTCGCCGCCAAGGGTCTGGGTCTTTCGTTTCTCGACCCTGTTGTGAGGCGTGTTTACCTCGGTCTCCTGGCTCGGCTCTCGGTCGAGATCGGTGCGGAAGCTGAGGGTCACTGTCGATACTTCCTTGCCCTTGCCCTTATCCTTGCCCTTGCCTTTGCCTGCAGCACGATGTCGTTTACTGAGCGCGACGTAGAGCTCCACGAGCTGATCGTCCTCAAAGGACCGGAGACGCGCAAGCACGTCATCTTCGGGGAGTATTAGCCATGAGAGACTTCATTAGATGTCAGATAGGACAGAAATAACTTACCGAGAGTCTCAGGATCCCAGAGATCCTGCACCTGAGCGTCGGCGGCCTTGCGAAAGTCTTTGGCGTTGACCAGGGCATTCTTGGTACGCTTGAGATACGGCGCGTACTTCCCGGTGCCGATCCAGGCCTCGAAGTTTGAGTAAAAGTCGTCGCTGGTGATGAAAGACTCGATGGCTTCATCTGCAGCGTCGACTGCAGCGGCCGCGGCGTCCTCGACCTCGTCGTCGTCGTGGCGCGCCGAGCGCCGACATCCCCCAGGACTGCGATGGCTACTGGCCTTGGATGACCGCGGGGCGATCTTCGCATCGGCAAGTATCTCTGTGATCTTCGAAACTTGGTCCGAGAGCTTGGTCTGTTAGCAGTTGGTCATTTTTGAGAGGAGAAAGTAAAGCTAAGGGCAAAGTTAGGAGAAAGGGAAGACTCACGATTTCGAGGTTGTTCATGATCATGAGGGTACCCATGGAATGGGTTCGAGCATCCTTGATGGTCTATCGTCGAGTGCGGGAGGTATCCAAGGCCGGGTTGATGACTTCCTCATCCCGACCAACTTGGCCGGGCTGGACGGTGTCGTCGTCGTGGACCTGACCAAACATGATGTGAGAGGTGATTTGAGAAAAATGCGTTATAGTACAGTGATGTTGAGGGAGTCTTGTTGTGAATGGTGGTGAGAGAAGGTCATGGTGAATAATGAAAGGACGAGATCTTTTGGGGAGGCTGAAGAGAAAAGAGCTAAGAGTGAAAGCTTTTCAGCTTCTCTATTCACCTAGGCAACGGGTGTTTGTTACTGGTGTCTGCAGAGTTGCAAAGTTGCAAAGCTGCAGCTGGTAAAGTGGCACTGACGGGCACTGACATGCCCTTATAACTCATATGAAGCCCACACCATAGGGATGATTAAATGATCAAGATTTTCCTAACTTTAGATGAGAGAGTTAGAAGGTAATAAAATAATTTAGGTAATTTAGATGATTCTTGTCATAAATTATGCCTAAATTATGCCCTAATTCATACAGTAATTTATCCTAAAGTGAGGTAGATATCTCTAATTTCTATCGAGCCACCTAGATGGGACAGCAATCTCGAATTTTACGATATCATTGCCTGTAAACTATGACCAAGTTTGTTTTCTGTGTGTCCCCTTGCTTGGTCTACTTAAGAGTCATGCCTATGGAGTGAGACTTTTAACCTGTAAGATTCTGTCGCAAGAAAAGTCTTTCTGCCCTGGTATGCTGCTTCAGATATACATTCTTTCGTTATATCAAACTGAGATTCTCATTCGGTTGAAGATTTATTCATGCAGATATTATTAGCAGCTACTAAGGAAGAGAGATACACATGGAAATAGCAAACTGGAAATAAAATGATACCTTTCTTCCTATTCACTTCTTACCAGAGATAATTATACAATCCACAGCCTTTCCATAGGTTTCGTCAGAACTGCACGGGGTAATCAATAGTTTCCACCTCTTTCGAATATTTTAGCCCAGCATCACGCCTTACTCCGTCCATGACATCCAAGATAAGTATAGTCTCGTCTAATCCCAAGCAGCTTCCCTCCTTACGTCCCTGGATAAGAGCACGGCCGGCATCATCAGCCTCCCAAAACAGACCATGTCCTTCGCCCTCAGGGTTCACATGCGGTCCGAATCCGCTGTACCAACCACTTCCAGTGCCAGGACCAGGCTGAGGCCATTGCTTGTCCTCAACCGTACCGTCTTTGAGGATGAGCCTTGTATGCGTAGGTCGGTAAGTAGGCGGAAACACCTGGATTTCACCCTTCTGGCCTTGGATGCGAACATTAGGTGACAGCGCGTCTGCATCCGTGGCCACCGAGTCGTTTGATAGACCCAGCGAGCAAGAAGCGACAGCGTGGGCTGTCCCGCCCTGCTCAGCATCTCGGGGGAATTCCAATAACATGGTCACCATTGAGTCAACACCAGTGCGAGGGTACTTTGCTACAATAGACTTGACAGTGGGAGCTTGTCGGGTAGTCTCAGGCTGAGTGCTATAAAGCGTTTGAAAGACCCATGTCACACTGTAGATACCTGCATCAAGGAGAATTCCACCAGCGAGACGTGGGTTCACCATGATGTGATTGTCGTCTTCGAATCCGCCGGCATAACCCAGGCTATGCTCCGATAGAACTCGCTCAACGGGTCCAATACGGCCTGACGAGACGACTTCTCTAACGTAGGCTGACACCGGAAAGTAACGAGTCCAGAGTCCTTCCATGAGAAGCAGGTCCTTTTCCTTTGCTTTGGCTGCCAGCGCCCTTGCTTGTTGGGCGTTGACAGTGAAGGCCTTTTCGACCAACACATTTTTGCCAGCTTCGAGGAGTAGCATAGCATTCTGGTAATGGTGTGAGTGAGGCGAGGCGATATAAACAATGTCCACGTTGGGATCAGCGGCAAGACTCTGGTATGAGTTGTATGCTTTCGCGTACGAGGGGGCATCATATTCTCGTAGAAAAGCCTCTGCTTTGGAAATGGATGAAGATGAAGCGGCTGCTACTAGCTCATGGCGAACATCTGTGACCCCACGAGTACTGGGATCAACCAGGAGGTCTTTTGCGCTGGGACATGTCAGTCTATCAATCTCTTGAAGTGTTATTTGAGACGACTCACAATGCTTTTGCGATCGTTCCCGTCGCGAGGATGCCCCAACGAACAGTATGAGGTGACGTCATGGTTGATTCCTTGCTTACGGCCGTGATCTTGGACGTGTTGATTTTTGGAGTTGCAACATTAGCGGAGGTAGAAGGGCAGTTACCTTTATATTGTCAGCAATCGCCTATATTCATACACTCTTTACATGATTATTTGCCTTATGTTAGCAAATCTGTACAGGCTGGTTATCTGAACTAGAGTCATGTACGGAGTACTACGCTCATAAGTTGTTTGGGATAACTTTGTAAGACTTGCCGATAGCTTTCTCTTGTTTTGAAGGATCGCGGATTTACCTGCGCAAGGAATAGTTCTTATTAATATGGTATGCTTAAGATTTGCTATGCTACATGGCGGCGATTGTTGTGGCAACCTGAGGCCAGATTACACTCCCTAGCCCAGCTCGTTGCATTATTCTTCGGAGTCTGTTTCCGTCGAATTATCCTGGTGCCGTAGTATTGAAACTTCCCGGGCCATGTTCATGATCGTCTGATTCGAGATGAAATATTGGCCTACTTCAAGCGGAGTTAATGAGATGAACTATGTTATGCTAAGGAGATTGAGACATACCATCTAAAAGCTTCGCCGCACTGCCGCCAGTCTTTTTTTTTTTTTCGTAGAATCATCCAGTATCTTTCTCTTAGTCCTGCTTGGTAGAAAGCCACGCCTTCAGAGTGGGTAAATATACTGGCGTAGCTCTCGTAGCGTAAGAAAGTGTCAAGAAATTTCCGTCCTGATATCCTAGATGGGGGTTGGGGCACTTCCAAATGCAGTAGTATTGGTCCATTGCGTATTCTGTCTGACCAAAGCCGCAATATTCTTGTAATAAAGTCTGTGATCACGTGGTGAATCTCCGGTATAAGGTTCGTGAGAGCGACCAGACTCGGCAAGTTCTCTCTCCATCCTTGGTGCATGTTTATAAACCCTGAGTCGAGAACGAATTTGAGAATAGGCTCAACTTGTCGTAGGACTTGCTTCAGATAGCTGTTGGGGTCTTGGGACCGGATTAACCGAAGCTTGACTATGGTTAGGGCCAACGGTACGAGATCACTGTCGTAAAACTCCTTCTCGATATCGGCGGCGTAGGGGCGGAGGGCGGCAAGTCGGTTTTGCTGGAAACATAACAACGCCTGAGGCGAAGCTGAGATAAACGATCGAATAGCTTCCAGTGAGTTGCAAAAGTGCATGACCTGGATGCAGAGCTCGGCTGGAAGCTTATCCAAACCTTGGAGGAGCGAAGTGTTCGAAGAGGACGAGGGAGCCATGATTGAAGTATGAGCCATGGATTGAAGTATGACGAGCATAAATGATGCCGGAGATTTGTGACAAAGCAGATTAAATATCCTGCAAAGAAGAATAAAAGGGCAGGGAACAAATCATTTGTGCGCAGTCAAATTTGCGACAATCTTCGTACAAAGAAGGTTTGCGATAAGGCATCTTCTTTAACTTAATGTCTGCAGCTAGGGCCACATTGCCCATAACGAAAACGTTAATAATGATGAGATTGATTCCAAGATAAGTAATCAACATCTTTCAAGTACTAATAGCGATCTCAATCGTGGAATACAGAGATGAATACCCGAGTGGTCTGCCAGGAACAGTGACTAGATAACGAAAGAACCGGGAAACTCACCCAGCTACGGTCAAACGTTTCCGCCATAAATAATTCAATGCATGAAGACTTCACGCGCGGTTTCTAAGATGGGAAAGGCTTGACTGTTTTCTTTTTGTCATCATGGCCCTTAAATTAGACTCCCAAATCTCGAGGCTGCCTGCACACACCTGGAAAATAATAGAAAGGTCACGCTCTTACTGGTTTTATGCAGATTTACAAGTGCCCAATCCTTTTGCGCCTCAAATTGTGGGTCAATATATTGCTGGCGTCAGCAACCGTTGTAGGTCGTTGATTTGTTGATCTGGCTGACGCCAGCCACTCCAGCTAATCAACTCTTCCTGACATATTTGATTGGCTGATCTCCACAGAAGATGCGGTTTCGAGGCGTCAAACAGTTCTAGATGAATAATATAAAAGCCCTATATTATTCCTCAAGATATTTTCTATACAATTGCTCACTCAGATTACCAGTCCTCTACCCTTCTCAAGACTTTGATTATAACATCCATTATGACGAAGCACACTTCCAAAACCACAGTTCATGAGCTCGTCAAAGAGTATGCCCAAATCATCAAGGGCAAAACCATTCTCACCACTGGAGCAAGCCCCAAGGGTCTTGGTGCCGTTTTCATCGAAGCCGTCGCAGCTGCTGAGCCCCAGCTGGTTATCCTTGCTGGTCGTAGTATTAGCAAGCTTCAACAGACAGCAGACGACCTCGCCGCCAAGTACCCGAACCTGAACAAGCGACTCTTAACACTTGACCTTGGCTCTCTAAAGTCAGTGCGCGCCGCGGCAAAGGAAGTCAATGGATGGAATGATGTTCCCAAGATCGATGTGTTGGTCAACAATGCCGGAATCATGGCGACCGACTTCAAGCTTACCGAGGACGGTTTCGAAAACCAACTCGCTTCCAACCATCTGGGTCACTTCCTTTTCACAAATCTCATAATCGAGAAAATCCTCACCTCGGAGGCACCTCGCGTGGTCAGCGTCTCCAGTAATGGTCATCGCCTGGGACCAATTCGATGGGCTGACCCTCATTTCAGCGTAAGGTCCCATCACTAACCTACAAGACTGGATAGGATCTAACATGATGGATAGAACGGTGAAAGATACGATAAGTGGGGTGCATACGGCCAGTCAAAGACAGCCAACATGTTGTTCGCTATCTCACTGGCAGAGAAGCTTGGCGTCCGTGGACTTCAGGCTTACAGTCTACACCCCGGAGCTATTCTTGATACCTCATTGGGCGATCATCTTGGCGGTCTAGACAGTTTGGGTAAGCAAAGCTGGGCCAAACGAATCCACTAGGGGAGTTACTGACAATCGTAGTTGAGGCTGATCGCGCGCTGGGAGACCCATGGGGTTGGGTGGACTGGTCAAAAATACCTGTAACTTCCGAAATTGGTGCTGCTACGCATGCTTTTGCTGCTTTTGATCCCGATCTCAAAGGTAAGTAACACGATTTTCTTGGGAAACTGTTCAGAATGCTAACTTTGATAGAACACAACGGTGCTTACTTACAAGAATCTCGACTGGCAGATCCCTTCACCGATACTGTCAGGCCATGGGCTACAAGCTCAACGGAAGCCGAGTTGTTGTGGAGACTCAGTGAAGAGCTCGTTGGTCAAAAATTCTCCTTTTGAGCCGCGTGAGTTGATGTTTGGTTCTGGTACTCAATGGGGCAGTGAAATCTTTTGAGCTTGTACCATGAGGCACCTGGAAGGGAGATGATGACGGGGTAGTTTTCGAACTTTTGGACATAAAACGAGTTGAACAGTTTACCTTAATGCTTAAAACTCATGCGCAGGTTACAGTATACGTCTTGGTGTCATGTTCGGTTTCCAAATTTGACCCGGTCTCCTCAAGGACATATGTGCTTGCTGAGGCGATGACGTATTGGACAAAGGAAGACACTGCCTACAGTTAAAGGTCAGGGCCATAATCAATGGGAGAAGCCGTAGTACTTGTACCTAAATAAGCTCGTCATGTAGCATCAAACATCCGGTGTGGTGTATCGGTTATCATTCCGCGTTTTCAAGCAATTGAAGCACCGCGGCGAGCGGGGTTCGATTCCCCGCACCGGAGTCTCTTTTGCATCAATAACATGCTGGAATACATTTTTTTTGGATTTAATATGTATGGTGTTGTGAGTTCTTCGAGTGCATATGTCGAGGTCTGTTGCAGGTGAAGGAAGGTGAGGCATCGGGCCGCCCCCACGGTGGGGCCCCGATCTCGTATTTTTATTGGCCAGATTTAACCTACAGATCTAACCTTAAACTACGCGAGCCATTATCCAGGGAGGAAAATCTGCTTCAAGGCAGGAGCGGCGTCACCTCAGCTCACGATATGTAAAAGTAATCAAAGGGATGAGTAGCTTAGGTGCGCAAATTTTTATTGGTGCTTGCTGATACCGAACATATTCAACGGTCATCGAGTTTGGGTTTGTCGCTGGGGTCCGTGATGTCATCCTTGTCGTTGTCAAATGAAAATATGGTGAGGAATGTGATTATCAAAGAGGAGTGACCAACGACGCAGGCCAAGATGTGACCCGGCTACCAGACAGATGGAAAAGTGTTTGACGCAGGACATACGTTTGGATTTCCAAGAGACAAGTTGGGTGTGAAGCTATTCGGGCTTAGGGTAGGCGTAACAAGACATTCAGGTTTGCGAACATCTCGGTACCTCGTGAACTAATTCTGATCATGGAACTTACTGTAAATTCACGATTTCTTGAACCCAAATTCCCTTGTCCTCATTTCTTGATACCAGGTAATTATGCGGATTTTGAAACGTGGATAAAGGTCGCGAGTGAAGTCACTGCAAGTGATTCACTAACAGACATTTGACTGCTACACCATCGCACTCATCATAGTTTGCTAACGTTATGCGATAACAAACTCGTTAAGTGTCATGTGCTCGTCTCTCACGAAGACTTTTACACTTGTAGGTTTTTCTTCCAAGTCTTTACGTCTGTCTGTTCACCCGCCATCAAGCGTCGCGGTGAATTACGTGACGTTAAAACATGTGGAGAGGTCTTACGCTCAAGCGCGGCTTAAATCTATTCCGTGTTGGCTCTATCAACTCTCACCCTACCGTACGTCATTCAATTCCAAACGCCAAACTTCCATGAGCCAGCACTCACCAACGGGTCTCACCACCCAAACGTTGAGGACTCGGATAAAGATGTGACAGAGTAGCATCTGCATTGTCACATCAAGTAGTTCTTAAGCGACACCTGCAAGGCAAAGCGCTAAAAGGTTGTCGTGTTGGCGAGTGGAATTTCCTGCCGGTACCGGGAACCGACTCAGCGACTGACAATTCGAGAGATGATCTACGTGCCAAAAACGACAGGTTTACCTGCCAGAATGCCAGAGTTTACTCGCAGGACATGATCTGATAGTGGCGATCCCATCCTTACACTTGAGAATTGACTGATACCAGCTGGGAGCATTTGGTGTGAGGCTCTGCAAGCTATACCCGAGGCGGCAATAGTGTCTCAGGAGAAACGACCTGTCACAACCACATATTGAATTCACTTCTACAAATTCCTGGTTATCGTGCCTGATCGTCATCGTGGTGTATGAGTGTGGGGTGGTTCATGCAAAGCTTGTCAATCGCCGTTGAAAATGTCTTATCACATAACCTGCAAGGCACGGATCGACAAGGCTTATTCCCATGAACGGTCACTCGTTGACCATTGCTTGGATGATTTAAGCTTAAGGTCATTCAACAACAGGCGACCAAGGTAAAATTCAGTACACGTGAGTTCAACTCGGTACTTTCCGTGGATACGGAAAGCGAAAACCCCTGGCATGAGGCTGCGCCAAGATGAAGCCACCGGGAACAATAGCCGGAAAATGCCAAAAGGACAATGACATCAGATCTATTGAAGCGAGTTGAGAAACGCAAGAGTTTCAATTCATGGACCTGCAAACTTGGGCAGATGTATTGGATTTTAATGGCGAAGACGATGCAGACGGATATTCCAAGAACAGGCCGACACCGTTGCACTGAGACAGAAAGTCAAAGACATGCTTAACTGCTGTATGAGACAAACATCTATCACAAACATGATCTGATCCTTGGTTATGCGCCCCAAAGCACCAAACAGAATTACCCGTCTTGAGACGGCAACGATGAACAAAGACGGCAAGATTGCTGAAACCACCGTTACCCAGCAAACAAAATAATGGATTTCATCCAAGAATGCGGAGCCAATATTACCCAATCTGCCAGCCGTTGATGTCGTTCAAACTTAGTAACAAGGGACGACTGCATACATGGGCCTATTATGACGATCTTCACTTTTTGACTGCGGCTAAGACAGAGAATTCGGGGATAGCTTCAAAGATCACCTCACCTAAAGCTCAACAGGCAGCCAACGGGACACGCCCCAATGCTAGACCTGGAATTGACAAGCGGCCGGAGAAGCTTCTTGCCGTTATGCGAGTGCAGCGTGCCTAACTAATGGAAGGCATCGATCTTAGGTGCCCAATATTTCTGGCAGCCTACTGCGGTCCGACTTTCTTCATCTTTCGCCTTGATCAATATGTCGTCTGTGCTCAAGCACTTCATGCTTATTTTCGTATCAAGCCCGACCGCAATGATAACTCCACAGCCGCGTCGTTTCGAGCAATATCCCACCCATTTTGCGGCCGAAAACGGCAACCCTAGCATATGATGCCAAGCCATGGGAATTGAGGCGCCGACTAGCCCCAGGCTTTCCTGCTTGTTCCCGGTTACCGAGACATTCCCACGCCTCGACGATCGTCAACTGTCACCCAGTTAGTCGAGATCTTCAGCTGTTCACCCCCGGATCCTCATGCCGTCAAAGCTCTCTTAGAGCGTTTATCTGGGGCTAAAAGGCTGTTTGTCGACAAGCTTGGTCCTTCAACCGGGCACTAAGAACTAATGTGAACTTTACCGCTATGCAAGCATGGCAACGGGAGGGCTTCAAGGTTTACCCCAGGCCCGGAAGCAAGACGCATCCGCAAGCTAGACAACGCCTGAGGTTATACCCGACTTGCTTTGAGCAAAGCCGCAACCACCAACGAACTTCATCAGTCACTTCAAACCTAGGTGAATGGGTCGATCTCTATGTTGGCGGCTGCCGCTGATGACATCTACCATGATATATCACATATTGTTTACAGAGTTTAGTCTAATTAGACTTTAGATCAAGATGCCGTTGCAACTTGGAGTTTGGGACCCTTTCTTCGGGTATCAGAGGACGGTTGATATGACGACATGTCTATCATCATGGATTGAATCCCCTGGTGACGGAAACAGTTGAGCGTCACCCATAGTAACGTCTGTACCGAGCTAATGATCAAGAAGTATATAGGTTGAGGATCATCTCAATTATATCCTCGGATCATCAAAGTCGATCAATGCCAACTGCCCAATAACCAATCGACTATCAATCATGGCTCGGAACATGAGCTGGCGAGCCTTGGTGGCTACACTCCTAGCTATTTCGCCTAATTCGACACACGCCTTTCCCCACGACAGACATCCCAACCAACTCTTCTCTCGACAGACATCTGCACTCTACGGCGGAGGCTGTCCTCTCCCTGACGTGTGTACCTGGGGCAGCTGTACCAATGTCACTGTCGGACTCGACCCAAGACAGTGCGGGAAGCGTGGCAACTCGTGCGAGCCTGGAGAGCTTTGTGTCGCCGGTGGATGTTATCCTCTCGATCTTAGTTCAAAGGATTCTGACCCAAAGAACTGCACCGTCCCGGGAAAGTCGAATAGCTCTCGACCTTGCCGGCCCGGTCAGTGGTGCGACGATGGCAGGTGTGCCCCTATTCAGGTCACTGCCAATTCTCGTCGCTGCGGCGAAAAGAACAAAAAATGCGCTCCCGGATCTCTCTGTGTCAACGAAAAATGCCAAAAGATCGACATTGGGTCAGACCCAACCTCTTGTGGACCTTCAAACAAGACCTGCACATCTGGAAATTGGTGTCTCGATGGAACATGCGTCCCATTCCTTCTCGGAACCAACGTCCAACCCTGTAACAAGACCATCAAATGTCCTCTCGGTACGTCTTGTCGAGGTGGGTTCTGCCGCCAGGTGTTCATCTCAACGGATACCTTCTACTGTGGCGAAGGAAACAACCAGAAGAACTGCACTGCTGGTCAACTTTGTGTCTCCGGACAGTGTCAGTCCCTCAACATCACCACCCAGGATGCCCAGAATAAGACTTGTGGCGCGTTCAGGCAGCGATGCCGAGCTGGATCCTTCTGCTGGAATAACAAATGTACCCCTATCACCATCTCCACCGACCTTTCGCAGTGTGGCAACAGCTCAAAGCCATGCAAAAGCAGTCAAGTGTGCATTTCTGGACATTGCATTGGCAACTTGACTCATCATTTCAATACCTCACGACTTGCCTGCGGTTCTGGTTCCGGAGGCCCTGGAGCTCGCCTGTTCGACCAAGGAGAGGGCGAAGGCCAACAGGGAGGCAGCAGCTCATCTCAGGGCTCCAACGGTGAGGGTGGAAACTCCTCAGACGGGGATGGTTCAAACGGCGATAACACTGAGTCTGACGGCCAAGATGGCGAGTCTTCTCGTGGTTCTAGCGGTCAGACAGGAGGATCTTCAAACGGCAATGGATCTTCTGCCCAGGGCGCTAACACTGACGGCGATGCTGGTGCTGACGCTGGCGCTGATGGGCAATCACCCGGCCAGGGTGGCGACGGCGCCTCAACAGACGGGTCACGTTCAGGAGACGGAGGTTCGTCCAGCGGGGGCGGAGCGAGTTCAAACCGACCGCAAGGAACTTCCGATGATGGTGGTGATGGTGATGAAGGTAACGGCAATGCTTCAGGGCAAGACGGAACCTCATCCAGCGGAAGCGGGGCGAATTCTGATGGGTCGCAGGGAGCTTCTGGCGATGCTGGTCAGCAGAATGGAGGTACGGGCTCCGGAGATCAATCAGGAAGCGGTTCCAGCGGCTCTTCTGGCTCGGGTTCTCGCCAAGGGAACAATGGCCAGAATGGGGATGGACAATCCGGCCAAGGAAACTCCGACCAAGCCGGTGCTGATGGAAACTCTCAAGGGCAGAATGGAGGAGATACCAGCTCAGGCTCCTCAGTCACGGTCTGCACTCCAGCCTGCACCGGAAATAATGTCTGCATCAACGGGAGCTGCTCTTCAGTACAAGACCCTTCTTCTTGTGGGGCTTCAATCAGCCGTCTCCTTCGCCTCCTCCGCCGACAAGCTACAACTGCTTGCCCAGCAGGCTTTGCTTGCATCGACAGTCAGTGTGTCCCAGCCGATGGACCATTGAACTGCGGTGCCTCTGGAAACAACTGCCCGCTCAACTATGCTTGCATCCAGAATTCTTGCGTGGCCCTCGGCGATCCAACCTCTTGTGGTGGCAAGACTTGCAGAAGTACTGAGGTCTGCTTAGGCAACGTATGCACATCGAATCTCGGGCTAGCCAGCTGCACCAACGTCTCATGCGGCCTTGGAGAAACGTGCCAAAATGGAGCCTGTGTCCCTATTGCTGACTCAGGTTCAGGCTCAGGTTCAGGCTCGAGCGGATCTGCTAGGCCACAAGGAAGTGGTTCAAGTGGTGATGCCGATGGAGAATCTTCCTCGTCAGGCGGCAACGGTAACGGTAACGCAGGCGAGGGCCAGGGCGATGGTAGTTCTTCCAACGGAGACTCTTCCTCCAACGGCGGTTCTTCCAACGGTGGCTCTTCTAATGGCGGCTCCTCTCGCAATGGCGGGTCGTCCAATGGAGGGTCTTCTTCTAACGATGGGTCACAGACCGGTAGTACACAAGGTCAAGGCTCCGGACAAGATGGTTCTGACGACGAGCAGCCGGGCTCAGATGATGGCTCCTCGGGTGGAGGCAACAACCCTTCCCCAACTTCCGGCGATAACTCAGGCTCTAACGACGGTTCTGGAAACGGTTCTGGAAACGGTTCTGGAAACGGTTCTGGAAACGGTTCAGGCTCTGGTTCAGGCTCCGGGTCTGATAGTGACTCTGGAAATGGCTCGGGCAACAGCAGCGGATCTAATAACGGTAACGGATCCAGCAACGGCAACGGATCTAACAGCGACAACGGCAGCGACTCCGGCACAGGCTCACCTGCTGGCAACGGCAGTGGCTCTGACGGCGACTCGGGCGATGGCAGTAGCTCTGGAAACGGTTCGAGTTCAGGCAACGGTTCTAGCTCCAATGACGGCTCCGGCGCAGGACCATCTTCAGGAAATGGCTCTGGTGGTGGTGTTCTGCCTTCTGGCAACTCGCAATCAACACGACCACCATCTCAAAGTGGTAGACCGCAAGGGAATGGCGGCTCTGAAAACGGAGAAGATCCTGATGGAAGCGATCCATCCGCCATTGGTGGTAATACAGGCTCCAACAACACACCCGTCTCGAGCACACAAGCCGGAACTCAGCCAAGTCAAGGTGGTGGTTCTCAAGGAAATGGCTCTGGGGACGGTGGATCTGATAACACCAACGTACCCTCGCCAAATCAAACCGGGAGTTCACAAGGGGCTGGCTCAGGGAGCGGCAACAATTCTCAAGGAAGCAACCCTCTGCCAGCTTCTGTCACACAAACAACAGCTCGATCGAATCAGAGCGGTAGGCCACAAGGAAACGGTTCTGATGGCGAAGATCCTGAACAAAGCGTTTCTTCACGCAATGCTGGCGCACAAACAAACTCCCAGCCCTCAGGATCGAATGGCTCGCCGCCACCAGCCGCGAGTAACTCTGGAGCCATGAATCCTACTGGTCAGCCACCATCTAGTTCTATTGTGACAGATGATGCGCCCATCATCAACCCCGGCCCAAGCTCAGCAGGAGCATCAGTTAGACCATCATCTACCGGCTCGCGACTGACCGGAGATCCACAAGGAAATCCCGCGAGCCAGTCAGATGATGGAGAGGGCGGTTCGTCGCCTACGGGCTCCAACAGCGCGGGCGGCAACACCGCAACTCAAGGCGCAGGATCTTCTAATGCACAGACAAACACTCGAGTTCCATCAAACCCTCAAACCACAGCCGGAGCTGGCACAGGAGGAAGTCAACCCTCAAACACCGCTCCTTCAGCCACTGGTGCAAACCCTGGAGGTCAAACAACTACGGCAGTTGATCCACCAGCCGAGACTGGCCTTGTCCCATGTAATGTGGATGCAGACTGTCTTGGGCTCTCTACCGGGTTATGTGCACTTTCCGATACGGCCTGCATTTGTTTAGACCTATTGTGCCAGCCCGATCCTCAAGCTACTGATTCTGGCAACAACCCAAGCCAAGGGGTCGGAACAAGTCGCTCATCTGGCACTCAGCCAACTGGCGGACAATCTCCTTCCAACACAGCTCCAGATTCAGGCTCGTCTCCCACTGGAGGATCTCCCACATCCTGTTTCGAAAACAGTGATTGCAGGGTTGATGTTGACCTCTGTGTTGTCTCGGGGATAAACATCTGTGGTTGTGTAAACTCCATCTGCGTCCCGAATATTGACGAAGGTGACACTTCTACGTTGCTGTCTGTTAACCCCACGGCATCACGAACTCAGGGTACCGGTCCAGCCACACCTACAGATGACAATGGAGACACGCCCTGCACTGACGACGACGACTGCTTAGCCAACGCCTCGTTGTGTCTAATTGATGGGCTGAATTTATGCGCTTGCGTGGACGCAGTATGTGTCCAAGCAGCAATGCCCGGAACCTCCCAAGCCCCGGGATCCGGCTCTGGCGGTAATTCTGGCACTTCTGCAACTGCTGGCACAGCTACCACTAGAGCAGCTGGACAGCCTGCTGCAGAGACATCGACTCCTTGCTCGACGAGTGACGACTGCGTGGCTGATGTCTCTTCATGCTTGCTCAATGGGCTCAACTTGTGTATTTGTCTCAACGCAGTATGTGTCAGAACCGACCCTGATTTGGGCAATGGTGGAAGTGGCAATGGCGGTGGTTCTAGCAATAATGCGCCGGGATCCAATTCTCAGCCAACTGTTGGCCAAGACCCGACCGGAACAGCTGGAGAACCGGCAGCAGAGACATCGGTGCCTTGTTCAACAAACCAAGATTGTACAGCCGCTCTTGGGGTGTCAGTGTTGGGGATCTATGCCTGTGTGGACCTCATTTGCGAGCTTCAGCCTACTGCGAATCCCACAGGTGGCAGCCAGACAGCTTCCAGGACGGGTTCTGGCAATTCCCCCGTTAATACTGAACCTGTCGACTGTGCTACAGATTCAGATTGTGTGGCGGCGCTCGGAGCAGGCGCCATAGGCATATTTGCTTGCATCGATCTCGTATGTCAGGAGACCGCGACAGCTCCCGGTTCTGGTTCATCAGCTACTCAAACTCCATCTCCGGGACTTGCAACTGATGTTGAATGCTCAACGGATCAGGATTGTGTAGCTGCCCTCGGAGCCGGAGCTCTAGGTTTGTTTGCTTGTATCGATCTCGTTTGCCAAGAGACCGCTACAGCCACCGAAGCCAATCCAGCAACGAACACTGGGTCTTCTTCTGTTGATCCTACAACCGCTGTTGAGTGTTCCACAGATCAAGACTGTGTTGCTGCTATTGGAGCCGGTGCTTTAGGTCTGTTCGTTTGTGTTGATGCCATCTGCCAAAACACTGCTACAGCTACTGGAGCCGGTGCTTCGACTACTCAGCCTTCTTCTCCTGGAACCTCGACTGACGTCGAATGCTCCACGAATCAGGACTGTGTAGCTGCTATTGGAGCTGGTGCCCTAGGCCTATTCGCTTGTATCGACCTGGTCTGTCAACAAGTTGCTGACCCTACGAGCGGTTTTGCCACCATCACATCTAGCAGAACCCCTTCACCAACCGATGACCCAGATGATGGCACCTCTGGATCACCCTGCTCTGACGATAGCGATTGCGCTATCTCGGGCGAGACATGCAGCGCGGACGGCTTTTGCCAGGATTCCCAGAACAATGGCGGCGGCGGCAACAGCGATACAGAATCGTGTTCTGACAACGTCGATTGTCTCTTATCCCTCAACCCTCTCTGTGCCCTGGGGCTCTGCGTTTGCTTGGACGCGGTCTGTGGCACTCCGCCCGGCGTCGACACCTGCTCGACCAATTCGCAGTGCAATGCTGGGCAAAGTTGTCAACAGGGCGCCTGCGTTGACGATGTCAGTTGCAACGTGGAAGACGACTGCGTAGCAAACCTTGATCTCTGCACTTCGCTGGGAATTTGCGCCTGTGTAAACGGGCTGTGCAGATTGTAAACGATTTCCCGACATTTCCTATGTGTTTTCTAGTATGACCCTGGTCTCGTCAACGACCATATTTCTTTCTTTACTTATTTTAATATGTCTCGGGTGGTGTATTAAGGTTGAACTATGATTCTCTTGCACAATTCTTGGAAACACGATGTATTATTTACCCATTGAGATGCGAAAGCAATGCATACCAGCCCCAGTGGTGGGCACTTTCTTTACTTTAATCCAATCTAATATTCATGAATTCTTGACACTATCAGTGACTTGTGATAATTCTTACCTCTGTAACGGGCTAATCAAGTAGTATACTTGGATCTTCTGGAAGTCTGGAGCGGCCTACCACCCCACCAGTATGTGCGCTTCGAGGAGTTGGGAAGCATAACATACATAACATGTTGCCGTGTCATACATATTCAACAGCTTGAAGGGAATCTTCATTAGCCCTTCAGTTTTACTTGCTATCGGTGGATTAATTTCTGGACTCTCTGTTGTAACCATTACGCTTCTTGCGAGTTGTTGCGCCACTCAACTGACATGGTCGCGATGACTTACAATACGGCCCTTTGGTGTCTGTTTTCGAAGTCCTAGTTCGACACTTTTCCACAATGCAGTAGCAGAATTTAGAAACCGTATCTCGTCGGAGGCATAAGGCCACGGTTGAGCTTCATCAAGCTTTTACATGCAAGCAAAAAAGCTTGATCTCAACCGAGCCCTATATAACAATTTCTCTTCAACTTGCTTACCACCTGCTGCCATGCCCTACCAACTCCCATTTTTTCATGCGAGCATTGTTGACACAATGGCGTTCAGAAAAATCATGTTCCACTGGTGGAAGTTGGAGATATTTTTACATGGCCACAAGATAAAACAGCGAAAGTAAGTGGTGTCTGTCCAGTTGTCCTCTCTTGCACGGTCATACTAACACGACGTGTATAGGACTTTTGGGTAAGTGCCCCGATTCACACCAGCTATCTTCCTACTGATTGTTACAGCAAGCTTAGAGAAGATCGACCTAAGAAACAAAGGTACTTTGTCCGCCGTTGGAATGCTGCAGTGTATCGTTTGAATACCTTGAGTATTCGAGGTGTACTTGGTAGAAGGAGAGGGGCTGGCTTGGACTGTGTACAAGAGTGTTCCTCAGATGCCATGGAGGATGCGGAGTAGGCTCGTACAAGATTGTTGGTGAAGCAATAATCTTCAATGGAAGTTTGTCATTCAATCAATTTACTGCCCCCTGTGGCTCAACGATCAATGCACCAAATAACGCCGGGATGAGAGCAGCATCATAGGGACAACACAGCAGCTTCAATATGATAAGGTACCACACTCGATTCAGTATTGCAATGACCCTTTCTTCATAACTCACGATATTAGTACACCACATCCCATGCTTTAACACATGAAGCATACCGTAGTGCAATGGGTAGTGAAATGTAACACAGACCAATGCAGCAATTACTCAATCAAGATTGTCAAAACTGTTTCCATTACTATCTAAATCCCAATTACACTATCCCAAAAAGCTTAGACTGTTTGCCAACAGGTTTGAATAGAGGCTGATCATAACCTGGTCCGCGTAGGGGTTTTGTCGGGGCGCGTCTTTCTTGCTTCAAATATTCACCAGTCCTGTCGAATGGCGCAGCATGTTGGTTGCATTCAAACCCGATAAACTTGATAGAGGGGTGATCTGATAGGCCATACCATGCTTTAAAAGTGACGACCAATATGACGACGAGGGACGTCGATGGCTGGGAGGTCGATTTGTAGACGCGGTCGACTTTAACATCTCCATTGATCTCGCGATACCCTTGCATCGAACCCAGTCTCTCTATATTTGTGTCCCGGAGATGAGAAGAGAGAATCACATTGCCTGCTTGCAATCTCACTCCCGTGCTGATACCTGGCGACCAGTATGTGTCACTACTCAACACCATGGGCCGCAGTAGAAGCGAAGGAGCCTGTTCGTGACGGCGCTGAAAGATAGGCACAGCAGCCAATTCTGGTTGACTTCCCTTGACGAAGTGTCTCGCAGCTAGACGCCCGTAGAGCTGTGAGGCGGTTATTATCTGTGAACAGTTGTGAGCATTTTCCAGCTGACACACGAGATTGTTACTGAAACCGCCCGGTCCGCCTGTAAGCTGCTCTTCGAAACTGCATGCTGCTATCAGTTCTTTGCGCTGCCCCATGTTAGTACCAGCATCTCCATAGCAGCAGTCAAGAAGAATGAGGATATTTGCTGGTGAAGGATCGACGATGCTGTATCTTAGCTCATGGAAGTCGAGGTTTTGACTGGATCCCAATGCTGCAAAGTGGAGGCGACCGGAGTTTGGCTGGGACTGGCCGATGTAGTGCAGAACAGCTAGACAGTCATCTCCCATATCATGCAAGAGTTTGTGAAGTGCTGAGATCAGTGTTCTTTGAGGAAAGTCATCTTGCTCCGGGATCATAAGACACACAGACTCGTAGCCATGATACTTCTCGAAAGCAGCTCGCACACGCTCACTGGTGCTTCCGTGGCCCAGATTGTTGTCCTTTTCGAAGTAGACACACAAGACTCGGGCACGCTTATACCGGGTGCGCATAACATCCCGCTCGCGGTAGTAGTGACAAGCCCGATCAATGGCAGTATCGAACTCCTTCAAACTCATAGAATTCGCCATGGTTTCGATGGTGAGTAGTGCAAGTATTATGGGAAGAGAGAAAGCAGGAGGAGATTCCAGATGGAAGAGAGATTTTATACTCACTCGGTGAAGTTTTTTTTTAAGTTTTTTTCCTAGAGTTATGGTTCGCAGCCATGCTTTGTGATGAGGCAGGCAGGCAGGCATCATCATCTGCAGGTCTCGGAAGTTCATAATCATATTTGCTGAAATTTATTAAATGAATTAAACACTTTTTAGTTTCTCTTCTGCTCTCTTTATTAATTTACAGGAATTTTCCCCATAAATCTGGAAGACTTTGTTTCTTACTTCTACATATCAGCAGCGGGTGTTTTGCATCTCGGGGTCGTCATCCACAAAATGGGTAGTACTGCAGTTGAGACCATGTCTGAATACACTCAAGCTTGACTAACCACCACTCGGAGAATTCCCTGCCTGACTCCATAAAACTCCAACAAGTTAGATCCAAGCCGACGTCGTAACATAAATACGAAAATACGGAAATATCGTAAGAGGCCGACTGTCCAAGTTTGGTTCATGAGCACGTGTTGTGGCTTCCCCGCATTCTGATCTGTTCAGGTCACTTGCCAGATCCAGATCCGAGCATCCGGGACTCGACGTCAACCAAACATAATCCACGAGAAACAAAGCAAAGCCAAGCAGTTCACCAGAAGCATCATGTTTTTCCAAGAGAAAATCAGTAGTGGTTTGTTCTTTTTCATCGAGTCTCGTCTATCTTTGCTCTATTCATCTAACTCATCATTCTTGAATCTTTTCATCCCGAGATTATTTTCAACCACCTTCCCTCAGTCATAAGTATGACTGAGCCTCCCTGTGAACGAGTTTGCCTAACCTTAAACCATAAACCAACTTGGAACAATCAACGCTAATAGGAAACAACTTTCAGGGATCCCCCAACCGAACCGATGCTATGATGCTGCTTAAGCGACAGGCTTGATGACAGCGGGCTTGGTGCCCAGGTTGTTGCGGTTGCGGAAGAAGAGAACACCCTCGCCAGCACCCTGAGCGCCAGCGCTGGGCTCAACCCACTGGCACATACGGGCGCTGTTGTACATGGCACGGATGAAGCCCCGGGGACCATCCTTAACGTCTGCGCGATAGTGCTTGCCCATGACAGGCTTAATGGCCTCGGTGGCCTCGTCGGCGTTGTAGAAGGGGATGTTGCTAACGTAGTGGTGGAGGACGTGAGTCTCGATAATGCCGTGGAGAAGGTGTCGGCCAATGAAGCCCATCTCGCGATCGATGGTAGCAGCGGCGCCACGGACAAAGTTCCACTCAGCGTTGGTGTAGTGGGGGAGGGTAGGGTCGGTGTGCTGGAGGAAAGTGATGGCAACTAAAGAGGTCAGTCTTGGTCATAAGATGATGGTGAATGGAAGCTTACCGAGCCAGTGGTTGACCCAGAGGTAGGGGACAAAGTACCAAATGGCCATATTGTAGAAGCCAAACTGCTGGACGAGGAAGTACAGGGCAGTCATCATCAAGCCAATACCGATGTCGCTCATGACGATCAGCTTAGCATCCCGGTTCTCGTACAGAGGGCTGCGAGGGTCAAAGTGGTTGACACCACCGCCGGCGCCGTTCTTCTTGCCCTTGCCACGGCCCTCGCGCTGGCGCTCGTGGTAGTTGTGGCCGGTAACGTTGGTGAGGAGGTAGTTAGGCCAGCCAACAAGCTGCTGGAGAACAAGCATGAGCAGGGTGAAAGCTGGGGTCTCCTCAGTGAGCTCGGCGAGCTCGTGGGCCATCTTGCCGAGACGAGTGGCCTGCTGCTCACGGGTGCGGGGAACGAAGACCATGTCTCGCTCCATGTTGCCGGTGGCCTTGTGGTGCTTTCGGTGGGAGATTTGCCAGCTGAAGTAGGGGACGAGGAGAGACGAGTGGAGGACCCAGCCGGTAATGTCGTTGACAAGGCGGGAGTCAGAGAAAGCACCGTGGCCGCACTCGTGGGCAATGACCCAGATACCGGTGGCGAAAAGACCCTGGAGAACGGTGTAGACGGCCCAGAGACCAGCACGGGCGGGAGTGGAGGGGATGTACTCGGGTGTCACAAAGTTGTACCAGATGCCGAAGGTGGTTCCAAGGAGAACCAAGTCGCGGAGAATGTAGGAATAGCCCTTGAGGGCAGAGCGCTTGAAGCAGTGCTTGGGGATGGCATTGTAGATGTCCTTGATGGTGAAGTCGGGAACCTCAAACTCGTTGCCGTAGGTGTCGAGCATAACACCATACTCGGACTTGGGCTTGGCGATATCAACCTCGGACAGCGAAGAGAGCGAGGTGGAAGAAGCAGAGTGCCGGGGAGAGTCTGAAGGAGAGACAGCGGCAGAAGACTCGTTATCCGTCACAGTGTTTGAAGTGACGGTGCGTCTAAGAGCAGGGTTCTGCTGAGGCAGAGCCGAAGTCGAAACGGACGCCATAGTGAGAGGGAGTGTACACGGCCGACAAAAGACAAAGAGTCAAGAAGTCGAGATGCCGAAGACAAAGTGTCAAAGAGAAGGAAGAAGGGGAGGTGAAAAGTGAATTAGAAAGATCGAGGTGGCTAAGGGGGGTTGAAGTTTTAAAGTGTCCCGTCGTTATGCAGATGGATGCTGCCAGCGCTCGGCACACGTTTTGTTGGGGCGTGGAGCCCACTGAAAGAAGGCAGGTACTGTACCTTAACCTGGGTAGCTGCCGCAGGCGGGACACCTCAGCGGACATGCAACCTCTCAGCGAAGCGGCAACACAAAGCAGAAACAAGCGGCGAAAGCGGGCAGCAGAGGTGGCACGATACCTACAGTGAAACTGGCAGGTATACAGTCCAATACAGTTTACCGCTTTTCCCTTGTCTCTGGCAAAAAGATCGACAATCCAATACAGTACCTCAGACGTGAGACAAGCGACAAATCTGCAACAAGCGATAAGAGGAAGCTTGCCAAGATTTCTAACTCTAGGTATGTTTGTTCACTCTTTCAGTGCTTTCAATGTACTTCCTAACTACAAATTATACACACTTCAACGTATCGACACACAAGATTGTGGATACAATGGCTATCGAAAGAGGCGACCGCTTCAATGGAAGATAGACGCGCCCCAACTTGAGTCGCGACCGAACCAAAAAAAAAATCCATACCCCAGAAAAAGGCGCTAGAAAACGGGTCGTGCTTCTAACCCACCCCCTGAGAAGGTGGCAATAGCTCCCTCCCATGTACCGTTCCCGACTAAAAAGTGACGGGGCGGCCGTCTAGGTCCTACAACAGCTTTCACAAGCCTGTGCTGTGTGTCCTTTTTTTGTGATTTGCCTTGTCTTGCATACTTGGTATTTTTTGCGGAGGGGGCTGGCTGAAACCAAACCACCGCCAAGTCTACGCTTGTACGGAACATTCTCACTACTCCAATTTAAGCTTCTCTAAAAATGGTCATCAGATAAGATGAGCTTCCGAATGGTGTCTACAGTGCAATGCCTCCATTTGCTTTTTTCTTCTCAAGACGTGTCGTTGATTTTGCCCGCCGACGTTGTAACAGGCAAGCTGCCGAAGCCCGGCCCCGGCCCCCAACTGTTCCGGCCGGCGGAGCTGGGACAGCCGCAGTGGCATGACCATGACTCTAGAGAAAGCCGCCTCCTCCCCAAAAGCTTTGAGGTTTTGCCTTCAACGGATATGCAAGATGGCTATCAAGGCGGCTGCATCCCCTTCAGCCTTTTAGTTCCAGATCCTCACACCGCCCGAAGCCTCGAAGAATGGATCTGCCTCCGCCTACGGGATATGGCCGACATGATGTACGAGACGTGGCTTACGTTCGTATATTCAATGGACAAATTGTAGAGCTCGGTATGATAGCTATCATGTAGACGCTTGTGACCATCGATATGTTCTAAATGATGCCTGTGGCCTAGACGAGCCTCAAAGATACCGACCCCTTGACCTCGACTTCGCCCCTCCTGGAGCCCGTCTCAAATCGGGGGTTCCAGTTGGAAGCTTGTGCGGGTCAAAGGTGGCTCCAAGCTGGCTTAGGGCTGGAGATCATCGACATGTGAATCAACCCTTGAGGGGACGGGGGGAACCGGGAGGGAGAGACGTCGACGTCGACCACGGCGAAAGGGGGGCACGCTTAGCGGCCCAGACAAGGCTTCCCGATCGTGGGTTGTCTCTTGGCCTGGGTTTTGTTGACGATGCTCAATTGGACACGAGTCCATTGGTTACAATAGGTCGGGAGGAAAAGCTCAGACAACGGACAAGGGCGATGAATCTGGTCAAGGCCAAGACTAGCCAACCCCAGCTCCGTGTGGAGCTCTTGATAACCGTGATAAACAGGATAGATAATCGCCTCTCGCTGCAATTATCGAGATCATTGAAATCATGGCTGATGGTCGTCTGATGTAAAGCAATGCACAATGTCATAGATGGCTGATAGGTTGTGGTTGTCCACATGTAAAATATGCAGTTTGTGGTTGAACCGAGGTGAAAGGCCAAGCTCGTGCTAAGATAACCTTACTTACACGGAACGGCTATCCGCAGTAAGTGCATACAGTACAGAGTACATTGTACCCAGTGATCAAGTTGATGGCTGTACAGCTTCATTTGTGTGTCGCAGGCCAAGTAATAAACCTGGGGAATGAATGGTGGAATGCGGCACAGCACTCAAGGCCTGCATTGCCGAGAACCTGATTGATCTTCATTGCCTGACTGCCTGCTCGGAGAGTTGATTTCCAGTAACCTGATATTGGCGTCACCTCCAAGTGATAGCCATTCAGGGGTCACTCAATTCAAGCTTTCAAAACGCATTCTCGACTTTGAAACTCACCTCACCTCATTATCCGGAACATTTCCTCAGCTTCTATCTGGTGGGGAAAACGGACATTCCGAATACGCACGTCCATTACAAGGAAAAGGGCCATTCATTTGGCAAAATGGAAACATCGAATTTTCTTCCCTTCCGTTCTGTTGGGAATTTTGTTGAGTTGAGCGGGACCCCTGGTCTTGGCATCACAGCCCAGGGTTTGACGGAGCAGGTGGGGGGAATGGAGCGGCTCCCGATACGACTGGATAGCCGTGGCGCAAACAAGGGGACGTGAGTGGCCGGTCGACACTACGAAGCGTCTGTTTGACGTGCTTGACATTTCGTGCAAGAGCCTTGACATTTGAAGGCAAGACAAAATCATAAGGCAAGTCCCTTTTTGAGCTTCATTCACCAGATTGGCCATTGGCCCATTTCCTCTTCTTTACAAGCTTTGAACTTTAACAGTGCAATTCCACGACTCAAGGGAACATCAATTTTGCCCCCTGCTCTAGGGTCCAAGCGCCCCACGTGTCTGCCCGCTTGGCGGCTGCTTTCCGTTTTCGCGGCTCTGGGCCTGTTTGAATCGCAGAAAGGACCCCCAACCCCGCCATTGGATCTCTTTTTTTACCCCTCCTTTTTTGCCTGTCGGTTTTGTTGGAGACTTGGAATCGATTCCCGGCGACCAGCGAACCCAGGATCGAACAACAACGGACTGATAACAGAGTTCCCGACGACAATGATCATAATATAGAATGGGACTGTAAGTAATGCTTCAGAAAAATCTACTGGGTGGTTAGAGCCTAAGACGCTTCTAGATATTCTTTGGACGTGGTCATCTTGACAAAGATCATCATTTTATGAGAGCAGAGCAAAAAGATGGTCAACTACCGATATAATTCATGACCCCGAGAGCCTCTTCCGGAGTCAGATCATAGTGGTTCGATATCACGAATTTCGGTCGGTTCCTACTTTCGCCTCAATGTCTACGAACCAGGATCTTCACTTCTTTTCTTCTTTTTGCAATTGTTGAATAGCTTCTTTGCTGCCTACTTGTACAGTACATGCATGGCTCTATGCGCAGCAAATGCCAAAGCAAAGTCCCGACTCTCCCGATGCCCATTATTCTTCCTCTACCCTTGCACGAAAACCCAATGCCTTCCCGGCATGTATCAATGAAGAACTCGAAGAGCAATCAACTTCTCCTGCGTGCAGGACCAATTAGTGGACTCTCATGCCAACCGACGTGTTCAATCTTCCACTGCCTTCTTAATAAGGCCGTCTCCCATTGAGGCCATCCAATTCGTAGCAAAATCCGTGCCTAGAAGCATAAAGCAGTCAAAGCTTCTTGTATGTAGGAGATAACTCCAAGTCCAGGTGTCGTCGTGAAACAATCTCCCATGACTCGTCTCAAAATCACAATAGCTTCAGTCTTGAATAAACAGACAGCTTCGCAAGCTTTAGAGCCGTTTGATCAATGAGTTCGACTGCGGTCACTTCGCTGGTTCTCCTTCAACGCATTCTTCAATTCTTTGATGTCTTCGCGCAGAGACATATTCTGGCGTCCCGGAGTCATTTCCCCAAACTCCATCGTGTTCTCACGAAATCTCATCGATTTTGACTCATGGCGGCGATCGTGTTCAGGCATCCAAGTGTCTGGATATCGAGGAGGCTGAGGTGCCGTATAAGAACTCCATGTTGGGTTGCTGGGACGCTGCCGGGATGGAGCATCCCTCGCCCAAGGTGGTGTAGCAGGCCTTCCGGTACCTCGTGGCTCGGGTGGGTTTCCATGAGAATTACCCTGACGAGTCTGATTCTCGCTCCGGGTATAGCCATACCCTAGTAGTGGGGGAGGTGAACGTGGACCTTGAGTATTTCTACCCCTGAGTGAGAAGTCGCTTGATGGAGGAAGGTCAGAATAACCCCCATTGTCGACCCGCGGTCGTTTTGATTGAGCTTTTGATGGGTCATTCGTAGAACCTGCACCATGTCCAAGTTCCTCACTTTTGTTTCTGATAGCAAGGTTGCCAGGAGTAGCGGGACTGCCATGGGAAGGCTCAGGATTCTTCCTTTTTCTCGACGGTCCGTCTTCACCTAATACCGGAGATGACTGGGTAAGACGAGTTGTCTCAGGAATTTTGTATTCGCGAGACTCATGGCCTTCGGTGCGCGGTCGTGCCATATTCGCTGGTGGTTTGACTGGCGTACGTGCCTCAACAGATGGAATTATGAAATTGACTCGCTCCCGGTGGACATTGCCTTCGGGGTAGGTGATATCGCCATTTTGAATACCAGCGGCTCGATCTTGATGAGGCGAACTCGACTTATGGTCATTGTCTTGTGCAGTAGCGTTAATGCTGCCACGGTTGTTGTTTGGCAGTTGGAGCATGGTCCTCTCCAATCCTGGCTGGAGCTCCATGACCAGGGACATGATGGCTTCGGTCTCGAAAACTTGAGCAGTGTCCCGTTGACTTGTCATGAACTGGTTCTGTAGTCTCTTGACAGCGTTGTCGTAGTCCTCTAGAGAACTGTTTCTCCCCAGTAAAGTTGGTCGTGCGAACCTTTCCAACTCATCACGTCGTTTCTTTGAGCTGTTTGAGATCCAGCTCTCAACCTCAGCTTTCACCATTGCTGAGACTTTGTCTTTCGCCAAAGGCCAAACAGCGCTCTCAAAGTACCCGCGATGAACCGTGCAGAAACGCTGAACGAAGACCTTGTTCCACATATCGACATGGTTGTCCAACTCTGGCTGGCCCTGAGACACAGCGGGCAAGTTTCCCTCTCTCAGGTTTGTTCTGCGAGGCTGACACCAAATTTCAGCATGGTATTTCAGATCTTTCCAGCCTTTGAACTTTCCCTGGGTGATCAGGTTCGACTCAAGTTTCTCGAGTACCTTGTTCCAAAATGGTTTTTGTTCAAAAAGAGGAGAGGGCAGCATCCCCAGGTATTCGTCCTTCAAGCTTAGGCAAGTCTCCAAGGTTTTAGTTTTGCATGCTATGCTAAAAGTCCTCCTCGCGACATCCTGGTTTTCTTGAGGCTGTTTTATAGCACCAGAGTTTTCAGCACCAGGATTTCCTGAGGGCTGGTTCAGAGCGGGACGCTCAGGAGCTGTACTTGGGTTGACCTGGTTGTTCTCAGGATTGGTGTTTGAGCCGATGGTAGCAGGCCTTTGAGTTTGTGCTGGACGGTGGATATTGAGAGGAGGAACATCTCCTCGTCGCTCCGGGGGGTTCTTCAGCCCATACTAGAGAGAGGTCAGTCAGGACATCTTTTAGAGTTGGCTGATTGGATACAAACAGGATTGTTCATTGCCCGGGGTCCTCCGGGCGGATCAAAATTGTTGCTAGAGAAAAGGGGAAGCCTCGGCGCTTGGTAGGTAAAGTCAGGCAAAGTTGGTCGCTCATGTCGTGTCCCATCTTTGATCATATTTAACTCTTTGCGCACCATATGAGGTGTTTCGACAACCATACCACTATCCCGTCTCATAGACGGTCCACGATACTTGCCTTGTGACTGGGCAAGTGATCGAGTCTGCTTGTCGTCCTGAGGGCCAGTAAAGCCAGTGCCAGACCGTCTCTGATCTGTAACTAGGCCTCCCGTCGGTTTGTTCTGCACCGGCAGTGATGTCTGAATGTTTGGTGCCTTGTCAGCAAAGGCATTCTTGTCGAGGAACCTGGTCAAGGTGCCTCCCGACTTGCTTGGTGAGTCTTCTGCCCGCAAGGGAGACAGAGTAACAAGTCGATCAGCACGGGTTTTGGTAGAGGAAGCCTTGGGCTTCACGATGGTGGACTTCTTAATAGGGGAGTCCGGGACATTGTACTCGTCGTCCGATGAGAAGGGATTGGACGAAGCCCTGCGTCGACGTTCTGGTGCAGCAGGCGAGCTGCTCAAGTCGATGTAGTCAGGCGAGCGGAGAACTTCTTTTTCTTTCTGTTTCTTCTTTTTGGAAGACTTTCTTGGAGATTTCATGACGGGCAAATTGAATGCGGTAGGCTGTGCCACCAAGAAAGAGGGTATGGTTGTGTATGTGCTGTGTAGGGAAATCCAACGAAAGAGGTGATGAGGTGAGGTGAAAGGAAAGAAGAGAGTTGACAGTTTTTGTTTTTGGTGGGAAAAAAGTGAGTGTGAATGTTTGGCAGTGCTAGGCGGAAAGATATCTACTCTCCAGTGCAAGGCAGCTGGCAGAGCTGCATGGATGTTGGTCGGAGGTGCAAGTGAGGAGTAGATTAGAATGAAATGCGGGGCTACATTTTCAAGAATTCATCTGTATTGGAATCAGCAGCGAGGATTTTGAGGGCTTTAGGGTTTCTTTAGGATGCCCATCTGGGTGTGGCAGCTCTTGGTGGGCTGGCACTTCATCGAGAACTTCATGTCAAGGCTCCATGAAGCAGTGATATATCTATTGAACTTCTCTATGATCAAAATAGAACCCAATCTGTACTCCTTTTCCTCAAATATTGGGAGGTTATTCCAACACTTGGGGCTTTCATCTCTTGAGCCTCATGTTCCCCTATCTACTAGGACCTTGCCAGAACTCCGGACGATCACTTGTTCCAAACTACCAACGAGACAGTACGGAACCAAGTCAATGACAACACTTCCTTTGCTCGGAATTCGATCATGTTTGGTTATCGGAGGCCATCATCTCAAAGATTGATTGAGGTATGTTTGCACTTCCCAGTGACCAGCTCAACACTCCCTTACCTGCCTACGCCAATCGAGCATATTTGTCAAAGCACCAAGTCTTCAAGCAAACAACATTCTGCATAAACAAATAGTCTTGTTAACATCTTTATAAGAATCTACAACTCATTCGGTGAAGTCGCCGTCTTTTTACCCTTCATAATCCTAGTCGTCAAGCATGAACCCATTAACTACCTACTTCATCCCCAAGATATCCGCTTTGACACGTCAAACAAACATCAAGGCTCCAACGGACAAAAGCCCTACCAAATTTTCTTTTTTACCATCACTTCGTAACAACGTCACAGACAAACAACGCCAAACTTGCAGCAATCACCACGGTACCAGAGCGCCGTCAGACTCAATCACCTGCCTCATCCGCTGCGGCATAAAGTCCACCCACATGTTGACCCTCTCCATGTCGAACGTCGCCCACGCATCTCGTACCATCTTTTGAAGTGTCTCGTCTTCCCAGTCCTTGGGCGCCTCCATGGCCCACTGCTTGCGCAACGGCCAGAGACTGTCGAGCGGGCTCAGGTCAGGACTGTCGCCGCAGTTGAAGTAGTACCGCAGGCCATGCTCGTCCTTCCACTGCTGCACCAGGTTCACCTTGCTCGCGGCGCCGTGTGCAAATGCCTCACAGTCTTCCTCGAGGATGAAACTCTGCGGACCAGTTGTGGTGAGCCATGGTTTGATCGTCTTCTCGAGGATGTGGTCCTTGTACTCTTGCATAGTCATAACACCCGTGCAGTTGGGACTCGTCGAGTCTTCGTAGAAGATGGCGTCGCTCTTGAACCCGTATCCCACAGCTACCCAGCAATGGGCCTTTCGCAAGTCGCGTGGCCAGTCGGCTTCAGGCGTCTCCGAACATGTTTCGCAGAACCGTTCTCCAGGGCGGGGAATAAGACGCATCTTTCCATCAAGACCAAAGCCAAAGTGTAGTTCGAGGCTGAATCGGATAGCCCTCCAGTCCTGCGGCTGAGGATATGCCTCGAGCATGCGTCTGGCATACTCAACCCTCTTCTCTCGAGCCTTCTTGTGCACCCAAGTTCTTGGGCACGCCAGACACCTTCGATAACCCAACGTTCCCATAGTTCTGTGAAGCGTCCTGGGGTTAACATCGACCTCGACACCAGCCTCCTTTGCCAAGCCATGCCAGTTAAGATTAACATTGATATAGCGATCATCCCACAGGATCTTCTCCATCTTTTGCTGGTCGTCCTCGGAGATTTTGAGCGGTCTCCCACGCGTCTCTTCCCACTCGGGATCATTGCGCTTAGACGCGGGGACGCTGAGCGCGGCGTAGCCCTGCGATCGCGACAGGTCAAAATGCCGAAAGATGGCCGACTTGTTGACGGGCAGGCCTTGGGACTCGAGGTACGAGATTGTACCTCTGACCATGGCCTTCTTTGGCGTGTCGCCGTGCTTATATCCGGACGGCATACTGAGCGTCGCGTCGCCCGCTTTGGAGGGGCTTGTTTTTGGTGTATAAGTGGGTGGAGAGAATGACTGGGACGGTGGTGTTTGGATGTTTTTGTCTGCTCTCATTGTTTGCGCGGTAAGTGGTGAGGGGTCAAAAGTTGGTGGTGATCACGTGGTATCCTCGGTCTCACCAGTCGCCGGTTATTGTGTCACCAACGGCGCTTACTGAGGACAAATGAGTAGAGAGACTATAAAAAACTGTGTGGCTGGTAAAAAAAGTTTCACCAAACTATTTAATTGTTTTGACAAACGTCATTGTCCAGTCAACTTAGGTTGAAGCCATTCATATGATACACGAGGCTGAAACACCAGATCATGTCCTACCCTGCAGCATAACCTCAAAGAACTCTACCGGTCGGTTTGCAAAGGATCTAAGCCAGTATCTTCTTATTAATTAGGTAGTCATGATAATGGCATTTGCTATGAACTGATTTAAGATTGTTAAATGATATGATCTATTCCAGTTATTAAAATGATATGTCCTTTTCGTTTCCATAGTGAGAACATGAGACGTGTGAGTTTGATCTAGATGTTTTATGTTAAACGGCCAGCATGCATGCGTCAATGCAAATTGGTAGTGGGAATGTCGACGAACTGTGGGAGCCCTGCGTTGCAATTAGCTGTCAGTCTTTATCTTGCGTCCCAATGCATCATATAGTCCAACATTATGGGAAGGTTTCTAGCACGCAACGAACCTATAGCATACAACAACTCATAACTGATCATCAAATATGTTGATTCAAAACCTCGTCATCCAGTCATGGACAACGGCAATTACGAAGATAAACACCGCTCTATAGGCCTCTCCAGACATTTCATAAACATGCCCTCCACATCCCATCAAATATCCGCAGTCCATGTAATAACGCCGTGAAATGGAGCAGATATGTCCCCATCCATCTATACCAAATATACAGCTTGGGACCCAAGTCCCAGAAGCCTTTCCAAAACGGAGGCCCGATTAAAACGCCTAAGCTTTTCCTGCCTCACGGACTGAGATCATAAACTTGTCCTCGGCACCAACCTCACCAGGGACTCTGGCTGATGCAACCTTTGCGTTTCTTTCGGCCAGGATTGTCTTGACTTCCTCGGCCGTCTTGGCGCCGAGAAGCGTCATCTCTCTGCTGAGAATAAATGCCACGGCAGCGCGGATCAGAAGAGCATCTCCCTCGAAGACGTATACGTCCCATAATCGGGCTGCCTCGTCGATGGCTAGATGTTGTGTGAAGATAGCTGTCAAAATCTCAGACAAAGATTCCTCTAGCTCGGCACTTTGGAACTTCTTGGTAAGATGTGCGTGTAGAGTGGCAGACTTGAGAGAAAGCGTCTGCATCACAAGGTTGAATGCGGAAGCTTGTGCGCCCGGATCTCCCGTGTAGAAAGAAAGAGGTAGTGGACGATTGAGTACATTAGCGAGTGCGACGAATGCGGCTCCAGCGTCGGGCAAGTTGAGGAGCAGCAGAGCAGCGATTGTCTGACGGACTTGGTTAGCATCTCAGGTGGCACACGGTGGCGGGCTATACTTACGTTGCAACCCCGGACATAGCCAATGTCGCTCCTGTACATGGCATACGCACTCAAGACGTCAACAAGACTCTGGTGCAGTGGTCCTTCAACCTCAAAAATGCGTAGGTCCTGCCAGGTGTGCTGTGCAGCGTCTCTTCGAATATTTTGGAACCACTTTGCCCTTCTGACATCCTCCGCGTGGCCCTTATCATCCTTGACTCTAGCCTCAACCTCTTGAGCTCGCGCGAGAGCTGCTTTAAATGACGCCTCCGAAAGACCCAGTTCGTTGCCGATTGCTCGACCCCAGATGACTCCTCGGCTACGGGGTGCAATACCCTTCCACCAGAGTTCTCTTGTCCTGCGCTCACGAATCGCGTCATTCCATCGTGGAATAACGTCTCTCTCCCAGATATGCATCAGATTGTCGGCTGTGCTATCTCGACCCTCGATCTTGGCCTTGCGTGAGGCCTCACGGCGCTCCTCAGCCTTGGCGCTAGCTGCCATCATCTTCTGATACTCCTTGAGGTGTCGACGCTCCTCAGCAGGGTCCTTGGGTGGCAGCCACGAGGGGCGTGTCCGGCTCAGAACAGCCTCCTTCTCCTTAGAAACAGGGAGAGGATCAATCATGATATTGGTCTTGCGAAGGGGTGGCAGCTCGGGGGTTGACTTGACACGCTGTTTCCTGTCATAGATATCGACGGATCGTCGACCCGAATTCCAGGTGTTGGGACGCTGACCCATGGGACGTTTAGCATATTGCTCATCGACCTCATCAGCGTGCTCCTCTAGCTTCTCTGTCAGAGTCTTGGCCTCGGCATTCAGCTCTGCTAACGCGGCATTCCAGCTATGTGCCCGCGTCTTGCCAGGGCTACGGAGGCTGTCATCAGTCCTCCAGGTTGGCGATCGAAGAGAACCCTGAGCCTGTGCAATCGCAGGTGTTCCATTACCAACGCTTCGAATTCGTTCTTTGGATCGGTTTGGGGAGGGCGATACAGAGGAGGGTCGGCTAGGCGTGCGCTCCTGCATTGGTCGAGGAGAGAGGGGCACATTGTCCAGAAACATGCCATCGGGGATATCATCACCATCATCTTCGTCACATTCTCGCTCGAGGTCGTTCAAAGACTTGCGTTCGCGGCCGGCCTGCCAGCTGCCTCGACGAGGCTTTTGAGGGAAACTCGGGCCTCTCGGATCCCTCGGATTGAGCGAATATCCAGGACTCGGGCTTCGATGTCGTCGAGTGAAAGGAAGAGAGGCGGAAGATGGACTGGTCAGAGTCTTTGGCCGCGTGGCAGAGAGGGGCTCTGTCAATGCGCTCAAATTGGTACTGCGTGGGTTGGAGGTGTACACGTTCGTCTCGAGAGTTGGGAAAGGCGGTCGAGCTTTGGAAGCGGTCTTGCCAGCTGCAAGAGTTCGGCTCGAAGGGGCTTTGACTAAGCTAGGTCGAACATCGACTTTAGATGGGCTCTTGAGGGTGACGATGTCGTCGTCGAGACCAATCTCTTCAAAGTGGCCGGTGTCGGCTAGGACGCTACCATCGTCACTGTGGAAGGAGGAAGACTTGGAGCTCTTTGAGGTCGTCATTCCTGGCGGAGAGTCGGGGCTGGGGAGAACACTGCCGGTATCAAGAGTGCGGATCATTGTCGCATCGCTGGGGGAACGACAAGATGACTGGACGAGAGGACTCTGTCGACTCGCCCGAAGACGCTCAAACAGTCAGACCTCTATTGATGCAGTGTCTTCGTACTCTCCGTCGTCTATTGAATTGGTGCGAGATCGTGGCTCGTGATGTTGTCGATTGTTTGGCTAAGGCGGCCTCGCTGCTGTTTTTGTTCGGCTGCGCCGAGCTGGGCTATGTCTTGTCGGGTTTGGCGGTAGCCGTTGTTATGGGCACTGAATATCGGGGCTGGAGGGAGCCGTTTCAAAATTGCCGGGGTTTGACTCGATAACCAAATAATCGGGCCAAAAGAAGTCGTACTAAAGCAAGTCTGGAGCGAGAAAGGGATACGAAATAGCGAGGGTACGAAGCGAAAGGGGGGCCGAGATTGAAGGCTGTTATGCCGGAAGAGCGGTATAATTCAATCGATCAACGATGGACTGGGGTTGAATAGTTTAAAGAGTAAGAGGCACTCCCATAGGAAGAGGAAACGACCGAACGGGAGAACAAGATTTTGCAACCCCGGACGGCGGTAAGCGGTCGCGGCCGGGATGACGAGATATTACCCAAAATTAAGCGCGGGAGTTGACAGAAGTGGCCTCCAGAACAAAACAAAGGGGGTGGATTAGTTTAAAGTTGAAGGGTTTGAGACAAGAAGAAAGATGAAGAATGAAAGATGCAGTGAGTAGTACGTAGACAAAGAAGGAAAGGAAACGAGATGACAAGGAGAGGAGAAGGAAAGCGAACGAGTGAGTGAGATTTCGAATCAAGCAACCAAACAACACAAGGATTGGGGAAGTCCAAAGTCAAGCAAAGTCAAGTTAAACCGGGAAGTGGATGACGATCCCCAAACAAGAGACGGAGAACGACGCCAGCGCAACCAAGGAGATGATCCCACCCACACTTTGGACTGTAAGGAAGATGGGATGCTTGTAACTCTGCATATAAAAATAGTGAGAGTGTGACTTTTGTCTTATTTTTCAGGTGTGGGCAGGCATGGGGTGGATATGGCCTTATCGGGTCAAGCCACCCCAGGGGCTTGCACTGTACTACTCATTACGGACTGTGTAAGCTCACTTGGGATAGGCTGCATCTACAGTGTCAATGTTCGCGCAGCCCCTTGTCGATTTTAATCTCGGCCGCATATGCGCGCCTAATAAACATACATAACCAATCACATCTGACAGCTCCAAAGGCATCAGTTTGGATCTCCAAAATGTAACTCGCTCGACACTTTAAAAACAAGCAATTTCGCGTCCCATTTTATAGCGAGCCCTACGAGCCCCTCTGCGGCCTTTGCGGCTCTCGACTCTAACTTAGCAACTGTCTCATATTAAAGGACCTTGTCAATCAGCTGTGTGAGGCTTCCATATCCCTGTACCCTGTCGTGTGTTGTTGTACCATCTCCAAAAAGTGACTTCATCCATACGTGCACATTACACTTCCATAATAGGTGCTGATCCATCATCCCCAACTCTCGATCTCATCATATCTCGATCGCGTCCTCACGTCCTTCGACTTCCACAACTCGTTCCACCTCCGGAACTCTTTCGCTGCTTCTCCATATCCGCACGCATCTTAGCAATAAGGTCTTCTCCATCAGAGTCGGATTCTTCAGACTTGCTCTCTTCATCTGTGTCGCCCGGGATTAAAAACGCGTCGACACCTTGGGGCTGCTTGTTCTTCTTTTCGCGCTTCACCTTCCTTTTCTGGGCTTTCAATGCCTTTTTGTGGCCGTTTCGTTTTCTCAATTCCTCGTTGCGTATTGCCTCCTCGGCAAAGTCCTCAAGTCCCTGCTTGTGCGCTGAGAAAAGCGGGACGGGCGAACCTACAAGCTTCGAGTACTTCATCATGAGGTTGTAGTTAAAATTGCTGTATTGCTTGTCGGTCTTGATACCTCTATGTCGCAATTCCGAGGCTACGGCGTGTGAGGCGCGTTCGTTCAGAGGCGCAGGCATGCTCCAGTCAATGTCCCAGTTGTACTTGAGCTTATTGCGATTGACTCCTTTGCCAGCGGCGAGTTTCTGTTCAAATCGAGAGACGGTGGGTTTGATGGCGTGCTCTGAAACACCATCACGAATAAGTAGGGGCTTGATCTCTTTGTCTGGAGGCTTGACCCAGTTACTGTTCGTGACAGGCTTCAGCTGCTTCTCTTCGAGCCTCTTCTGAAGTTCATCTTCAGACTCTTCTGTGTCAGATGTCTCCTGTTCCTCAAGCTTGGCTGACTTCTGAGCAATGGGACTAGGCCGCTTGGAAGGGAGCTTTGAGGGTGTTCCTTGGTTGGAGGCTGCATCATCTGCAGTGGTATCATCGATGATCGATTTCAAAGGTGTCATTTCTTTTTCTGGGTTGCATGTTAGCACAGATCTCTCATGACGATAGTGTGTTACCTACTTTGTTGGAGCCATTGAGATCTCTTTGGCAGCGGTGTCGCAGATCGTTTGATGGCGTTCGATCGAGAGGGCATCCAGTTCCTGGATCGAAGTTGAGCCAGTGTCTTTGGCTTGTCGGACATGCCAACCGGGGCCCGTGGTGATGTGGAAGACTTTGTTCCGCGGAAGGTTCGCCTGGTGGCAGACTCATTCTATGAAACTCTGCGCTCAGAGGGCCGGATAACCTTGGCTTCCGCTTTACTATGCTGAACTCGCTCGCTGGGGGATGAAATGATATACTCGTCTCCAGAAAGCGGAGAGATATCAGGGAAAGGAGAGTATACAGTTTCTTCGTCACTGTCGCGTCCTGGCTTCGATCCAGATCCTTTAAGAATGCTCTTGAGGCCGATGAAAGATTCCCGATGATGAGGTCGGAAAGAGGGCGGTGTGCCATGAGGATGGCTCTCCACGAGCCTTTCACCACTATAGACTGGCTGAAGCTCGTAGAGCGAAGATGCAAGACGTTCCTGGAAATTGGACACTGAGCTGGCGGGATGCGTCTTCATGCTTCCAGGCAAGTCATTGAGGCCTTCCATGACTGACTCATTCTCAGTCTCATCGTCAGATGTAGAGTTGCTTGCCTTTGAGGAAGTCTTATCCAGTAGTAGCTGGCATGAGATAGGTGGTGATGATTTAAAGTCCTCGGTGTCGTCAGAACTTGATTCGTAGGAGACAGGTGTTGATGTGATAGGCTCGGTATGCTTGTTCGTTGCGACAGGTGCAGAAGCTACTTTAGAGCCGGGCAGTAGATCAGTGTCTTCCGGCTCTTTGTCTTCGAAGATATGCACCTCATCGTCGCTGAGGTCTGGCAGTCCCTGATATTCTTCCTCGCTGTCATAATCATGAGCGGGTTCATAGTGCTTCACAGAAGCAGGGATTCGAGAGCTTGAGCCGCTCTCCAGTTTGATAGATTTTAAGTCTTTGTCCTGGGATGCTTCCTCGCTATCCCCATCGGAGGATGAGGCATATCTCGAGCTACTCTCCTGTTTGATAGGTACCATGCCTCCATCGACAGATGCATCGTCGCCGCTGTATTCATCCGAGTCGGAGTTGTGTTGTCCTAAGCTACTCTCTTGCTTAATAAACCTCATGTCATCGTCATGAGATTCAAGCTTGATCTTCTTCGCAGCAGAGTCATCGTAAGGATACTCAGGCGCAGTGGAGAAAGGGACGTCGCCATTGGAAGATGCGTTGCTTTCGCTAGAGGGTGATGAAGCTTGTTTTTCCTTTTCCAGGGCCTCACTCCGATCATTAAGGAAAGCCATCAATTTGTCAGTAATGTCTCCGGAAGGAGAGCGTGGCTGCTCTTGGGTTTGCGGGCTCTTCTTTGGAGGCGGGATGGGTTTGTTCGTGTTGCTGTTAGCAGGACGTCCAGCATCAAGTGCTTGGTCGTTCTGGACACCAGAAACATTCTGTACTGGAGCAGGCAAAGGCGCTTGGGACTTTGCGGTGGTAGTCTCATCGTCAGAGAAATCAGAGCTATCGGAAGACGACTCCTGGGTAAGATCGATCTGTGGGCTCTGCATGGCCCGGCTTGGGGTGGGAGAACGCGCAGCAACTGGAGTGGCAGGTGTAGTTCGTTTACTGGTAGAGCGAGGCTGGGGTTTGCGTGGGATTGCAATCTTTCGTCCTGGTTGAGGTCGAGGTTGAGAATTTTCATCATCAGCGTCACTGTCACTGGCGGTAGGCATAGCCGCACCTTGTCGCTTGGGAGATAGGAGGACCTTGACAAGCTCGCAATCCGAGTCATCTTGGTCGTCTGCCTGGTCTGCATCAACAGAGATAGATGTTTCGAAAGAGTCGCCGACTCGTCGACGCTTGACATTCGCCTTTTGCTGCTCTAGTTGCCGGCGTCGCTTTGGAGAAGGCAGGACCTTTTCAATGAAGCAGTCAGACTCATCATCGCTCTCAGGAGCAGTGCTTTGCTGAGGAGTGGTGTCTTTCTGTGTAGGTTTCTTCGCCTGGGCAGGGATATGCTTTGGAGGCATAGAGTTGCTGCGGCTTGGGCCTAAGGAGCTCAAGGTGAGTTCGGGCAGAGGAGCACGAGGGGGTACGGAAGCTGCTTGACGCTGACGAGCGACTGGCTTGTTCTTCTGTTTGGCGGCCGATGCTGCATTGGCGGGCAGGACGGATGCTTTGATAGAGGCATAGCCGCATTGAGTAGGAGGTTGCTGCTCGATCTTGGCTTTCTTGGTAGGTCGAGCTCGTGAGGTGTCGGCGACAAGCTTGCGCTTGGGCTTTGGAGAAGGCTGGACTTTCTGAATCTCGCAGTCGGAGTCGGAATTCTCAGCAGACGAGATGTCGAAAGGAGTACACGGAGAACTGGCTTGGGCGAGCTGAGACATTCTGTCTGGGGTGTGCTGGTCTTGGCTCAAAACACGTCGTTTGTGTACCCGAAGGGGTGTTTCGCAGATGCGTTCGTTGCGATCTTCAGCTTGACGCTTCTTGGAAGCTTGAGATGACTTGGCCCCGGAAATGGGGGTGGAGGGGATAGAAGGGAGGGATGAGGCTGCACGAGGCGGCAGTTGAGATGAAGTGGGCAAGCCCGAGCGCTTTGGCTTTCGAGTTGATTTCGGCATGGTAGACTGAGGATGTTGAGGGCTTTGGGCGAATGGGTTGGACTGCATGTGCTGAGTACCGCTGTTCGGGGGCGCAGTCGATGGTGTGTTTTGACGTTTCATAGGTCGCTGACTTGGGAGTCGTGAACTAGGTGAGGATGAAAAGAAGTCGGATATTTTGGGTTGAACCATCGTCGTGGTGATTTTGCTGTCGATGAGCTGTGAAGAAACCACCTCCCGGGTTGCGTAGGCGCACGCTCGCGAACACAAGCGAACCCTAAACGACGTGAATGAACAGGCCTGCTTGTTCGAGGTAAGAACAAGTAACGTAGAATAAAAGAGTTGAAAGAAGAGGGTGAAGGGGTAGATAGCTTTCACGATGTCTTGAGGTGATGATGTTGCAGTGGATAATCGTTGCAAGAGCAGAGTGAAAGTCGCGATGTTGATGAAAAGTGGTGATTGTTTGGGAGAGAGAGCAAAGGCAAAGAGGGGTAAGAAAACAAGTGAATGCAAACGAAAGGTCATTCACAAGAGACAATACAATTAAGCAATAGGCGATATCTTATTGAGACTTGCCAGTGGCAGCTTCAAACAACAATGACGGGTCACGGTGATATCAGGGGCTGCCAGCTGTCGGCACTGGCTTGACACTTCACATCCAATGGAGGGACCTAGGAACAGGGTTTTTGTTCGTCATAAGGCAAGGTGCTCATTCACGATGGTCCTTTTTTTGCATTTCCATGCCGCCGCATCTATGGTATCATTACAGATCATCATGGTCTATGCACATTGGCTCATCCTCACCGGCTACCTGAGCTCAGCCTTACATACGCTCTCGTCGACGAGGAGCTGCCCGGATGATATCGTCAACTCGGAGAAGAAGCTAGTAAAATTGTTAGAGCGAATTGGATCTAGTTGTCAGATGAATGCTTACCTCTGCGGCCTCGCTGGCCGAGGACACCACAGCCTTCTTCAGCTTGTAGCTCTCAATAACACCGAGTTCCCGCATATCAGTGATACCTCCACCAGGGGTCGCCAGATCTAAGCCGTAGGTAGTAAGACCATCGTAGAGAGCCTTTCGCAACCTAGCAACAAGGTCTCCAGAGTCGAGACCAGCGTTGTCAGCCAGGATAGTGGGTAGTTGTCGCAAAGCAATGGCAAAGCTGGACACAGCCAGTTGTCGCTTGCCCTCGACACGGGTAGCCGCGCCCTCGACCGCCTTGGCCATGAGCATCTCGGCACAACCACCACCCAGAGTAGTTCGGGGCTCCTTGACAGTCTGGGACAGAACAGCAAGGGCATCATGCAGACTTCGCTCGGCCTCATCGAGGAGCTGTTCTGTAGCACCTCGGAGGACGATAGTGCAAGCCTCTCCTCCTGAAACACCAGAGAACTTGATGAGAGTGTCCTCACCAATGATAACCTCCTCAATAACATCGCAGTGACCAAGCTTGACTTGGTCGGGGTGGTCGAAGGTAGAGGCGATCTCACCACCTGTAACTAGGGCCAGACGCTCAATACCGTCAAAGTCGGCATGCTCAATCGACATGATACCGGCATCGGTGAACAGCTGCTCGGGCCAGTTGTAGATGAGTTGTCGGTTGATGAAGCAGTTGATGCCGTGTGCCTTAATCGTCTCCACCTTGGCCTTCATCTTGTCCTTCTCGGCCTTCTCCAGCTCGGCCAGCTTGCTTGTCGAGCCAACCTTAACACGTGCACCAAAGATCTTGACCTTGTCGGTATCCATGGAAGTGTTGGCCACCAGGATCTTGGCCTTCTCTAGTCGCTTGGGCTGGTTGACACCAATCTTCTTGTCGAGGATGAAGCCCTCATCGAGGTAGGAATCGCTGAGCTTGCCTCCAGCCTTCTTGATAATCTGAATATGGTTGAGGTCTGATGTCTTGAGTCGGAGAACGGCATCGACGGCTAGTTCGGCGAATTGATCGCGGTCTTGGGCGAGGACCTTGGAGCTGAGGGTTGTTCGGGCAATAGCGAGGAGGTCTTTTCGGAAGGCCTCGGGATTCTTGCTATGGTCAACGGCCGATCCCTCCAACGCCTTCAGCGCAGCCTGGCTGGCTATCCGGTAACCCTCAATGATAGTCTGAGGGTGGATCTTCTTGTCGACCAGCTTCTCCGCCTCTCTCAACAGCTCGGCGGCAAGAACAGCGACTGAGGTGGTACCGTCACCGACTTCGTCATCCTGGACCTTGGAGATGTTGACCAGAACCTTTGCGGCGGCGTTATCGAGGGCGATAGACTTGAGGATTGTGGCACCGTCGTTGGTAACCATGATTTCGGCGGTGGAGCTAGCATCGTGTTAAAAGGGGGGTTGTCGACCGCAAGATGGGCGCAACATACGCTGACTGTAGAATCTTGTCCATACCCTTGGGACCAAGGGTGCTCTTCACGAGATCACCAACGGCGATGGCACCGACAAAGGCGGCGAGACGCGCATTCTCACCCTTCTCCTCAGTGGTGCCCTCCTCAAAAATTTGGGTTGGTTGGAAAGACTATGAGGGGCACATGTTAGCATATGCTGCTCTCTATAAATACTGAGGAGTCTCAGCAAACTGATTTCGCAAAGGGAGATACACACCATGACGGGTCAACAATATGACTATACACACGGCGAAACCTATAGAAACGTAAAAGGTTATCGTCGTTGTCAACGTCGATATGCTTCAGCCTTGGGGTAGACGTTGCAGCCTTTTTTTCTGGAGCTCTCAGCCAGCTTAGCAAACCGCAGCCCCTCCACCCCAGGGGCCAGAAAGCCCCCACGTGACTTGCCCCGCGGTGGGAGCCTCAAGGTTCGGGCTAGGAAGATCACTTCTCCGGCCGCGCACACTTTGTGGG